>PPHD01005948.1:13130-25406 GCA_002909625.1 Bambusicola thoracicus | reverse complement strand
TAATAATAATAAACTTTAAAAAAAAATCACACTACTTTGCCATGGGTATTTTCTGCACAGATGATCAGAATCAGCCAAAGTCAGTTCTTAATAATGGTCATTTTGTATTCTGTTGTAAAAATTTGGGCATTTTGGACCTAAATGCTATCAATGTCTTGTGGGGGGAGGGGACAGTGCAGCACAATGTCTGAAAAAACTCTTGTTATTTTTTATGTTATTTCTTATTATGTTAAATATGTAACTGTGATAGGACCATCTTGTCACCTTGTTTCACCTCACAGCTGCCTGCTAGGATCTTTTATCTACAGATGCTCACCTGCATAAATATCTCTAAATCTGTCAGCATAAATATAGGCAAATCTACAACAGATGCACCAGTGCACCTTTGGAAGAATTCTTCATGGACACAAAACCAACGACTCTTCCCTTCCCATCATATTTTTTTCTTTTTGATCTTGGGGTAAACATCTGTGCCATCTTCAGTGTTGTGCTTCACTGTTATGTAAAGGGCTCTCTCCCACCTCACCTGATACTTTCTGTCCATATTTGTGAAAATTGATTTGTTCAGATTCTAAATTGTGCTTCTTTTTAAAACATGAATGCAAAAAAAAAAAAAAAAAAAAAAAAATTCAAACACATAAAATCCTAAGGGAGGGAAGGGAGAGAAAGGTAGAAAGGTGTAACTTTGAATCAGTCAGCCAGGTTAGCATGAAACTCCTTGTTTACTTATTTAAAAGAAACTATGGGCAGCAAGTAAGCTAAGCATAGAAATATTAGATTCCATTAAAAAATTCCTCCTCACTAATAAAAAAGCCTCCTAGCTAGTGAACACTTAATATAAAAAGATTTGAGGATTATTAATTACAGAGGCACTGAGGTTTGTCAATGAGACAGTCCAAACCACAGATGGGAATTTTGTCTGCATTTCAACCAACAAACACAAGCTGTAATGAAAGCTCAGACACAAAGCCGTCAAAGAATCAAGGATCACTTATTAGCAGAATAAGAGAAGCTGAGGTGTTTGGCACATGCAGGACTGCAGAATGTTAGCAGATCACAATTTCATTTGTTTACGTTACATAAAGAATGTAGACTGAATTAAATAGATGGAGATATGGTATTCAGTCCTTTACTGACTGCACCTCAAGCATGCCAAAAGCATAAATTAATGAAAAGTAAACCTGTGGATAGAAAAATATGTATGGTCATTTAGCTATTAACAATATAGGAAAAGAGCACTGTAGGGTGCAGCAACAATTCTGAGGATGTCTACTTACACAATCAGGCTTCATACATGGAACGCATTACCTACATTCCCTTTCTACTCTGACAAAGATTAAAGACAACATTTTGCAAGAAATGCATTGGAAGATCAATTTGTTTTTTATAAAAGATAAATCAGACAGCTATTACATTGATTAAATACCTACAAATCCTTACAAGACCTAGATAGGTGTAACTGCTTCCTAGGGATGTTATTTAGCCATTGTGGAGGTGAAAGTTTTTCTTGATTTCAACAGAATGAAAAGAGGTCATGCATAGAGGATCCAAACAGCTAGAAACATTTGAGAGGAAAAATCTGCCCCATGATTTTAAATTTATGAAGGTTTAAGGAAGTCTGCAGAAGAAGAGGTCAGTGTATAATGCAGGTCAGTATTACTGAATTTCCCATACAATATGATTTTAACTTGGAAAGTTTTAGGAAACTGGAGGGTCTTTACAAGAGTTTTTATAATGAAAATGTATTTATAGTCCAAAGCCCATAGAAAACGTGTAGGTCTGCTGTTATTTTCTTTGTCTTACTTTTTCTGGCTGCATTAAATCATAACTTCTTTTGGAAATTGTGTTACTTACACCTGGAACAGCTGTAGGCATACTGAAGGTCAGGTTTGGGGTTTTTTTTTGAGGGGAGGAAGGAAAGAAATACAAAATGCACTCGACTTGCATAGATTTCTCATCCCAGGATAGAGGAGGAGAGCAGGTATCAGGAGCTGTTATGCCTACAATCACCTCTGTGTGTAAGCAACCCACCTTGTGAACAAACACTTACTGGATAAGGTGGGTCAGCAGTTGCCAGTAAAGAGTTCTCCTCTTCTGTGTCACACTGAAAACCAGAGTTTGTGGTTAGCTGCCTGCTGATGGCCACGCAGAAGGATCACCAGTTAGTGCCCTCATTTTGTCCTGCTCCTAGGATCGGGACACCTGTGGTTCACTTTGCCTAGGGAATATAAATAAATATTACTGTTAATCTGATGTGATCCTAGCTACTGAAGATTCACAATATGCTTGTATAGCTATATATAGAGGTACATAAAACGGAGCCCTGACTATACTCTCAATCAGATGCATTGCTGTTTTGTAGACATAGTATTTGAAGACATAGTATTGTTGCTCTAGAAGAACTAATTACTGAAAATTTTTTTGTTGGTTTCTAGTACTGAATACAGAAGGGTGAAACGGATGCGCTAGTGGGAAAGGGGATGCTAAGGACACCACAGATCTCCTTTGCTTCTGATGAAATTAGAGTGATGGTGGGGCAAATGTGCAGAAATCTTTTTATTTCTTCCTGTAATTTAGAACAATTGCCTACATGCGAATCTTATAAAACATGCAGAATATGGACAGGAAAAAACAGGTGTCTCTGAGAAATACTACTTAAATTGACCTCAATAAAGTAATTAAACTATGTCTCATTATGCTCCACAGTAAACTTCTGTTTAGTTCAAAACAGAGTTTGAGAAAAATACCAGGAAAATGTGCAAAATGCCAAAGGAGGAGTGAGATCTGAGCATGACTGAATGTTACTTTTAAGCCTATATTCTTCCTTTGATGCAGGCTTATAAATCCAATTAACATTAATGAGAAATGTGTTGTGCCCACATGCGAACGATCAGCTGAGAACCCCTACTGCCCCCTCCTAGATTTCTTTGGATGTTTCAAATATTGAGCTGTTACATTTAAAGCATATTTTGACTTGAAGATTTTCAAAGTTTTATGTTTATTCTGCCTTAATAAAAGTGAATAGTGGCAAAATGTAATTGCTTCTATAACATTTTGCAAAAACATCAATAAGGTCTTTTATTTTTCTGCATGTTTAAAAAAAAAAGACAACAACAAGCACAAAAAAAAAAAAGCACACACACAAAACAAACAAACAAACAAACAAAAAAAAAAACCCAAACAATGTCAATGTATTTTGCACAGAGCATATAGCCTACATTGTCTAAATCACAAAGTGCTGACAGTTCTGTAAATAGTGTTTTGTGAGATGTTGATGTTAGATTTCTGAAAAGAGAAATAATAAATCAAGTGAAGAGGGTGTGAGAAAATGGGTCCTGATCTGATGTAAATTAATCAATGGTGTCAACAAGAGCCTAGATCTGCAGAAAGATTACTCCCTCCTCAAAGAAACAAACATCTTCAAAATAGAATGAAAGACTTCAATTGTTTCCTGAAACAGATTTTAAAATGAGGAAAGAAACTCATCTGCATTATTAATCACAAAAACACATCCTACAAATGTTAATATTGTATTTATAATTTCCTACTCAACACAGAATTCCTCACAACCTGACAAGGTGACAATCCCAGAACCGGAACAGATGGTCTTTAAAAAGATCTGCAGATTCCCGTTTCTAATGAATCTCAAGAATCCTCCAGGATTCATAATAAAGCAACACTTAGGTCCCTTTCAACCCAAACAATTTTGTGATTCTACTCATACATATAAAAAGAAATGTACTTCTTCAGTAGCATTCTCGGCAATAATTCTTCTATGAAACCAGTTAACTATGTCTGGAAGGTTTTATTTCTAACTTAAGGGACATCTTCCTGCTCCACAGACGGTGTTACAAAGCTATCTTTTAAGCTTCAAATGAATTTTTCCCTATCTGGATCAGGATATGTGCATACTGTTATTATTATTCTCAATTTTGCTTTGACAGCTACTTCACATTCAGTCAACTTTTCACTTTCACTGATAGCCCTTTCATGACTTTCCTTTTCAATCTTCTTGGTGTAGAAAAAGAACAGCATCAAAATTTCTCAATCTGCCACTGGGTTTTTCCTCATTCCCTACCTGTACTTTGAGTCAGCTGTTCACTCCTCTCTTGATTAGTTAGCCAAATAAAGATCTGTAATGAATGTTATCTAATATGACTGGTTTGAGGATTTCATTCCATCTTGTTTTCAAAGTCCTACAGTCATTGTGAAAACTTTTCAAACTGTCCCCTAAATTACAGAATGCAATACAATGATTAGTAGAAAAGAGATGCTTCCTAAAATTCTTGGCAGAATATATCTATCTCATTTGAGACATCATAATGAATCTTTCATAGAAAAAACTTTCACAACTTTTAAACTATATTTTGGTGTTGGTTTATTTTATTATTTTATTTTGCTGTAACTTCCTCCATATATATGCCCTCTGTAATACGCAGAAACCATTTTCTACTCCTGAAATCTTTCAGTTAACTGTAGAGTTCAATCACACAGTTGTGCAATTTCCTTTTACCATCATATTTGGCTCTTTTAATTCTCCCTCAATCCCTTCTCTCTAACCTCTGTTGATCACTGTACTACCTCTTCTCTGTGATAATGTGATGCTGCTTGTAATTTTCTATAGGAACCTCTCCCAAGGATTAGAGTTTCAATAATATTTGAAATTCTACATGTATTGAGTTCCTTACAGAAAAGATGTGGAGCTCTAGTGTGTGCCTCCCAATAGCCCCCAGCTAGTAGAAATTCTCTTGTTGTTCAAGTGGAAGAGGCCTATGATTTCAGAGAAGAAAGTTGTAATTTCCTCTTCATTCATCCATTCAGTCTGCTAGTAAATGTGATTTCTGAGTATACAAGCATCCATGAATGGTTTTATAATGATCCTGCAGTAAATTAATGTGATTTAATCTGTAGAGACTTGAAGGCTGCAGCTGCATCAGAAAATGTTGCCCTCCTCCTGAAATGTAACAGTAATTTTGGTGGTATACAGAAAACCAAGTATGCAGAGGGTCCAACAGTAAACAGAACAGAAATATATATATATATATGTATGCAGATGTATATAAATATCAGGCCATTATTTCAGCTACCTTACTAACAGCAGGACTGCAGAAAAGTTGCTGACGACGGACTATAGATTCAAAAAGAAAAGGGGTGGGCAAGTGGAACTGAAGAGAGGGAAATGTAGCCAGAAGGAAAATAAAGATGTTGAGTTAGAGCTTACACTGTGAAATATTAAGAAGCAGAGAGCCCTTGCAAAATGTAGCTCAGTGAAACCTGCAGGGCATAGCCACAGCCACAAATATAAAAATATGGACAATTCATTCTCTTGTAAACACTCCAGTTTTCCTTGAAGGTAAAACAAGATAGTGAAAGAAAAAAAAAAAATGAAAGAAAGAAAAAATTAAAAAAAAAAAAAAAAAAAAAAAGAAGAAATCAAAATTCAGAGAAGAAGCTAATAAAATACAACCTTAGAAATGCATATATACAGAAATGCAACGTCCTACCTGGGAAGAAACTGCAGATGGAACTTTTAAGATGTCCCATTCAACTACATAAGGCACATGAAAGAGAGGGAGGTAATATGAGACAACAAGCATGGCATCACCAAGGGAACATTCTGCCTGACCAACCCGGTGGCCTTCTATGATGGCATAACTTCATCAATGGATAAGGAAAGAGCCACTGATGTCATCTATCTGGATTTCAATAGCATATTCTATTTAAACAGGAAAGATATGAATATAATGGGTGGACCATTCAATGGACAAGGAACAAGGAATATTCAGAACAAGATCATATGCAGAGAGTCAGTGGGTCAATGAATGGATGGAGATCAGCGATAAGTGGTATCCTCCAGTGGTCGGTACTGGGACCAATGCTTTTCAATATCTTCATCAATGATATTGAGAATGGGATTGAGTGTACCCTCATCAAGTTTGCAGATGACACCAAGCAGTGTGGTAAAACCAACATATCTGAAGGACAGGATGCCATCCAGGAAGACCTAGATATATTCTAGCAGTGGACTTGAGAGAAGCTTGGAAGTTTCAACGAAGACAAGTGCAAGTTCCTGTATCTGGGTTGTGGCAACTCCTACTATCAGTATAGGCTGAGGGATGTAAGGATAGAGCGGAGCCCTGCTGAAAAGGACACAGGAGTACTGGTGGATGTCAAGGTGGATATGACTCAGTATTGTGCCTTCGCAGCCCAGAAAGCTAACCATGTCCTGGGCTGCATCAAAAAAAGAGTGGCCAGCAGGGCGAGGGAGGTGATTCTACTCCTCTACTCTGCACTGGTGAGATCTCACCTGGAGTACTGTGTCCAGATCTGGAGTCCTCAGTACAGGAGAGACGTAGACTTGTTTGAGAGGGTCCAGAGGAGCGCCGCAAAAATGTGCCAAGGGATGGAACATCTCTCCTATGAGGACAGGCTGACAGTGCTCTTGCTGTTCAGCCTGGAGAAGAGAAGGCTTTGAGGATACCTGAGAAAAGTCTTTTGTATCTAAAGGGAGGCCTATAAGAGATAAGGGGACAGACTCTTTAGCAGGGTCTGTTCTGACAGGACAAGGCGAAATGGTTTCAAACTAGAAGAGGGGAGATTTAGACTGGATATAAGGAATAAGTGTTTTACTATCAGGGTAGTGAGGCACTGCCACAGGTTGCCCAGAGATGTAGTGGATACTGTGTCCCTGGAGACGTTCAAGGTTAGGCTGGATGGGGCTCTGAGCAAACTGATCAAGCTGTAGGTGTCTCTGTTCATTGCAGGGATGTTGGGCTAGATGTCCTTAATAGGTCTCTACCAACTCAAACAATTATATGATTCTGATTTCATGGACTATTTTACTTTACTTTGTTCTCCTCAGAGAAGGATCACTTTGGTCTCTCAACCAAAGATGATTCTTGACACAGGTGACTCTTTGTTCTTCATAAATCCTAGCAGAACAATCTCTTCTATGGCAGACTTATGAAGAACCCACCAAGAAAAAACAGGAGGGGGAATATCTGTTGACAAGGGTGGATAGTGATAGGACAAAAGGGAATGGTCTTAAACTGAGACATGGGAGCTGGATGTGGCTCTGGGCAGCCTGGTCTAGTGGTTGGTGACCCTGCACATCGCAGGGGGCTGAAACAAGGGGTTGAAATGATCATTATAGTCCTTTTCAACCCAGGCCATTCTATAATTCTACGATTCTATAAAAAAAGGCATTTTCTCAAAATCTACATAAGAAAGGACATGTTGCCTCTCCTGCCACACCAAGAACTGAAGAAGAAAAAAACATTTTGTTCTCATTTCCATTAGCAAAGTTAATGGGAATACTGTTAAAGATCTCAAGCCTCTGATTCAGCCTTCCTCTGACCTCTAGCAAGGGGTTAAGCACTCAAAGTTCTGATAGTTCATCTGTGCTAACCCATTTGACCAAAACCCTCTTGTGCACATATAGTTCATTTGCTCTCAGATTTTACTTTGGAAGTTATGAATAATAAAACACCCACACATTTCTAAAAATGCAAGAGTGTATAATAATATCAGATATTACACATAAAAATAAATACTTAGTTAAATCAATTGTTAGAAAAATGCAAAGTGGGAGAGGGTTAACAGAGTATCCAGTTAAAGCTGATACAGCTTGGAGAAACAGATGTTTTGAAAAATATTTTCCAATGATTTATAAATATCAGTGAAACTGAACATACTTATTTTTCATTCATTTCATAAAACAACTTTTCTTCCATGATTCAGTTTCCCCATTAGAACATTTTTATGCTCTTATAACATTCAGCACTTGAAATTCTTGTCTTCAGACATACCGTGTTTTGAAAAATAAATAATACATACTTTTCTAAACCCTTCCAAAGGACTTAACTCAGTAGAGTCTCTACAGTACAGTTGTTCCTACATTCAGATCATTTATTTTCTGCTAGTGTTTAGTGGTAACATCTTGGTTTTATGCATTTATATGTGTGCAACGTAAGTGAGGATTGCTGGCAAAAGTTTAATTTTCTAAAATTATTTCTGTGTTCTGGTATTACACTATCTGAGTGCCTGGATTAAGGTGCTACATAAGAAAAAAAACTTCAATGAATGCAATTTTGATGAAAGAATTCCATGTAATATTTAAAAATATAGAATTTTCAAAATTGGAAAAATGCAAGCCATGCAAGTATTATTTGCACATTCTTTGTGCATGAGATAAGTTAAGAGATAGACTTATGTCATGGATAACAGACACACATCAGTCAGAAAATTTTTAATTTGGAAGGGTGTCCTGTTAAAACAAAGATAGCAAGTTATTAAAATATTGTTGAATTTGTTTTGTCCCACTCAAACATTCTTAATGAACAAGACAGCAAAACAAATAACAAACATACCAAAACCCATTAAGTATAAAAATTAAAAGAAACAAAAGAGATTGTCATCAGCAATCATCAAGGAAAAAATGTTGAAACTTCTGTACTTTCTTTTCTATTCCCAAATATTTTTATTTGTCATAAGTCACAATAAGATCCAGGGTACAAATATGTTCACTGCTCCTTCTCCAACTTTACTCTAGCAATTAAAAAAAAATGCAATAGGCACAATCTACAATTACAAAAAAATGAGAGTAAAGAGGAAGTTTCTATCCGGTATCGCTATGTTTATTTTGTCACTTTGTATATATTTGTCTTAGCACTGTTTTATTTATAAACATACACTGGAGGGGGGGTTAGGTGAAACTCAAGGTTACAAATAAGATGAATGATGGGAAGACCTTGTGAGACTCAGGAAAGGGAAGGTTCAGGAGTGAAAAGCAGAAACCTCAGGAGACTGAAAGTATCTGGGATGAAACTTAGTGTACAGAAGATAAACTTTTATTGTAAACACGGGAGAGGACAGAATGGAATGGGAAAAAAATAGGTTTGAATTGGATGGCAAAGGACAGAAAAGAACAATGAGAAAAGGATAATTAAAATACAAGGTGGAAAAATTACTCAATGCTTAAGTTGCTTTTTTATACCCATATATAAGATTCAAGGTTTAAGGTAGAACAAAGTTTGCCATTCTGACATATATGCACTCTATTATGTACTAAACTACAGGAAGTAAACTTTCTACAACAAATTCTGTCAGAATTAACTGTCTGTCATCCTCACTCACATAGCACTCCAGCAGGAAGAGGTTAATGTGGAAAGAAGAAGCTGGCCCAGTGCCATGTGTCAGGAAAACTCACAGGATACACCCTTCAGGACTCTTCCTGAAAGGAAAGAAAGTTTGGGTGGAGTTTGGCAATGCATAAAGCAGAAATCCCAGGCACATCCGTGCTGAAGATTAAAAGCAAATTTGTTCCTCCCAGGAACTGAGTATCATGTCAGTAGCACTGCATCTCGACTAGCAAACCAATAAAAGGACAGGATAATAGAATATTATTCTGTATCTGAAATTTTTTCTCCTAAAATAATGAAATGAACTAATTTTTATTAGAACCCAAGTTCAGAGGAATTTCTTGACTGCTATTCCTTTATATATATGCATGTATTTAGTGAAAATATATTCATCTACTAAAGTAGGACAAATATCTTGGAAAAAATAAGTAAATACAGATAACATTAATACTAGAACGTTACGTTTCTCAAATCCTAGTGATGAGTGGTGTTGAGGATTGAGCTGTCAATATTTTTGGTTGCAGTGGAATGTCATCCTCTTGAATAGGAGCAGTAACAAGTAGCCAGAAGGGATGGAGTGCAAAACATTTACAGGGAATAATTTGAGTCTCAGATGTCTTCATTATACTTAGAAAGTAGAACACCCAAATGTGTGCATGGGCATGCAGACATAAAATGTCTATGTGCAAAAAATCTGTGTGCAATTCCCTCTCTCACTGCAGGAACGTGTGATAGCTGTTCTCATGCATATGCATTTTAGAATCATCTTTCTTATTTTAGAGTTAACAAGGGTTAAAGAGCAAAACAAGTAAAATTGTGCCTTTAACTACAAAGACCTTGGAGAATTATAATGAAAGCTTTTAAAAATTGTGTCTCAATTGTTTCTGCATAAGAATGGAAGGTGAGCGAGCTGAAGCATATGATTTTGAGTTTCATTCAGTATTTGATTTGATACATACAAAATTCGAATAAGGACTATGGGACTTGATGCATAAAACTCATCAAAGTTTGCTTGGGTGATACTGAACCTCAGCAATTAACAATTTTAGCATTTTCCTCTATTCAGTAAAAACTGTGGAATTGAACCCAATTCTCACAGAAGTCAAAGACTTCTGATAGTAATGAGCACGTTATTTGCTGCTTTCCAGTCACCAAGAATTAGATCTTTTGTCACTGGCCATCTCATAAGGAATTCAAGGATCTATCCATTGATGTATATTATACATTTCAAATAAGCTGTTTTTGTAAGACTAATTGCTATTATATGATAATGCAAATGACAAGCTTATTTTCTAATACGCAATTTTCAGGTAATAACCTGAATGCGATGTGCAAAAGTGTTGCACTGAGGTATACTGAATTACTGGAAGTCAATTCAGACAAGATATTTAGCAGTGAGCATATACAGTGACATTCACCAGGCACAAAGAAAATAAGTCATTTTCTTTTTAGATGAAGAAGAATGAAGCACATTTTCCTGTTTTGCATTTATGTTATTCGGTAAATTGTGAAACTTAAAGATCCTTGGTAGTAATGGACTCTCACAAGTTCTTGAGCACAGAAATACTTTGAACACTAAAATATCTTAGACTCAGTAGGAATTTTGTCCCACTCTCACCTGAGCTAATCTTGGAGTGTTTACTTCTTTACTGCTTTTTGAAGGAGTCTCACAAGAAACTCAGCTTAATTACTGTGATTTCTTTTGTTTGCTTCTTTCTTTCTGTAGGACACTATAGCAATATATGTTTTTATAATCAGTATGAAACAATCTCAGGTTACGAAGGCAGACAGAAAAGAAAACCAATAAATTCATTATTGCTTCCTTTCCAAAGAGCCAGCGTTTCTATTTGCTATTAAGAATAGTGAAACCCAGAGACAAACACAAATAAAAGAAAATTTGATGGCACTTTTTTTTCAGAAGTGCATCTGTTCTGGAGCACTGGTAGAATCTAGATGGGCAGTTGATGGAGGTTCCCTGATTCAAACACTTTTTAAATACATAAATCAGAAATAACTGTCTAGAACAGGTGTTCTTTTTGTAGTAAACACTATGAGAGAAGCTTTGCAGAAGAGTCATCTGTGGATTTCTGCATGTAATGAAGAACTATTTCCAAATAATCGTGGGGTTTTTTTTTGTTGTTGTTGTTGTTTTTTAAATCATGATCTAATAGAACTTTCATTCCAAAATGCTTGTGTTACATACTCTCTGGGATCCAACGAACAATGTTCTCTAGATCACTGCAAAACATGTGCTCAATATCACATGTCATATTCAGCATACATTATAGCCACAGAGGTCCATTCTGATTCCATGATAATATATACTGAGGAATTTCACTCCCATTCCCTAACTTCTGCATTACACTGGCTACCTTCTGGTTAAAATAACATACATGCCTCTTTTTAAGCCTCATTCGGGTAAAGATTTCAAGTGTTCATAAATTCACATTTTTCCTTAGTTGGTTGAAATAGTAATTAAATAAATCTAAGAGGAGATGCCAGCTCCTGCTTGAATTTGATTAATCTTTTTTCAACACAAAATGCTTCAAACTCGCAACAGGAATCTGGGCTGAAACTGTCTTCATTTCATAACCTGTGCACTTCAAAGACTCATAGGAAGGACAGATATTTCTTCACTAGTGTTGAAGAACAGCACCAGTTAATTTCCGTGGACTGAGAAAAGGTCTATTAAATGCTTTGAGTTTGGGAGGCAGAACTTTGCCAATTCCCCCTGTTAGTCAAAGGCAAACACAACTGAGCTTTGCAGCAACAGTGCTGTTACATATACAATTGACAAAAGATCCAACGTAATTTTTTGGCAATACTTTGAGACCTTATTGTTTTTGTTTCCTCTTAGGGATTGCCACAAATTAGGTACGGAAATACAAACAACAGCAAATTTAGCGCTGGGATATTTAAATAAGATTAAATTCTACACCACAAGGTTTTGGAGATTAACACCAAAACTGGATTTACTTTCAGCTGCAATTTGGAAGTAGTAGAAATCCTGCATCACAAAAAATGTCATTCAGTATTTCAATACAAAATGACCTCTGATGAGAACATTAAAAAGAGACAAAATCTTGTAGAGATAATCCACCTCAAAAAAAAAAAAAAAAAAAAAAAAAAAAAAAAA
>PPHD01005948.1:0-13084 GCA_002909625.1 Bambusicola thoracicus | reverse complement strand
TTATAGTTGGAGGAAATTATTTGCTCCAGAAAATGAAAGCCAATTTATTTTTCACAAAGTATTATATAAAAAATAGACTCCGGTATTTTTTGAAAACATAATAATAATATTTTGATCTGATATTAATTACTTTCTTAGCCTCTGATGCATCCTATTGCAAGATTGAAAATATGTTGGGTACCCTCTAGTGGGCAAAATATATAACTTCTTATCATCAAAAATGAGAATTTGTGCATGCATTTCAAGACAGTGAAATATTGATTTTAAGTTTAGAAAGAGCATGAAAAATTCTGATGTAGCTATGATCTAAGACATAAAGGAAACGTAGACATAACTGCTAAAAGAAAAGATAATCAACATTTCATTTTATTTCTAAGAATAAATCATGGGACTATAGACACATGAGATTCCTTTCCTCTCTTGCAGGCTGGAATCTCTGGCTGTAATTTTATGGCACTTGTATGCTTGTTAAATCCCAAGGTAATGGTTGTGTTCTTCAGAGACCTATCAGTAGATGCACAACAGTCCCTTCAGAATGAAAGCTAAACAAAAAAGCTCATCCTAGGAAATAATCATCTATTTTTTGTGATAGACTATGTAAGAAAGTACAAAGTGAAGTTGCTATTAAAAATCCTCTCTCTTTATTTTTTTTTAAACAGAGACCCAGGAATTCCCAGCTCCTGCTGAGCTCGGATTCGTACTCATTTTTTATCTCAATTCAGCTACTCACTAGCCATTCAGTGTTGGAAGATATGGATCAGACATCATAGATGTTATTGGTTTTCTGTATAGAGAAGCTGTGAAAACTTACAGATGGAACTGAGGATTATTGTGGTACATAGATGCTGCAAACACTTTTTCTAACAACAGGCATTAAAAGGCATCATCAGAACAACCATTACTAGTTACCTAGAACAAGCAGTAAATCAGATATGGTATATTTGCTTTTTTCCCCTATAATTTGTTCTTATCTCCTATCTGTCATTTCTTTGAGGAATGTGCACTTTCTGATGTTTTGATGGTCACTACATAATTTACACTGACTAATTTCTCTTCCTCCATGCAACTGACTTACATCACTGATTTGACAGATCAATTAACACTTTGTCAGTCTTTTCTTCCCACATTATTCATTAGTAGGTCACCTTCATTTATATACCATCTTTATATCTTTTCATTTCATAGCTATTTCTAACACTAATTTGACACGTGTATTATTAGTGCTTCTGTTTTCTGGATGCAAATCAGATGCATTCAAGAACGTTTCACTCCTTACCCATGTTAGAAAAATTCATAATAGGAATTTCATGTTCTCTTTGTATCAGTCATTCCTTTTGCATTTTCAGGTGCCTGGGAGAACATACAATAAAGGATTTATGTGCCTGAGACCAGTGCAGGAGTTCTTTAAAAAGGAATATATCTTTTCAAGGCATGGACTTGTGTATCTGAGAACAGGAAGCAAAATAGCTGGCATGCAGAGTAAACACAGACCTTCTGTTAGCAGGTCTCAAGTGAGAGGATAACCAAAATTATCCCTTTTGAGCGCACAGATTCAGAGACTCCATTCATCCATGGCATGAGCCAGGCTCAGCCCTGGAGCTCAGCTGGTGACCATAAAGTACAACCCCCAGGCCCTATCCAGGATATGCAAAGCCAGAGTTTTTACTTTCTTCACAGGTTCAGATGCTTATCAGAAGGAAAGAATGAAGTTATCCGTATTAAAATACTCCAGGGAGTTTTCTATTTTGTCTCTCATTGCCCTCTCCTCACTATGGCTAAACTTTTCTCATGTGAGAGCAGAGAAAAACCTTTTTACTCCATTGAAAAGAAAAATCATTTTTCAGGTAACAAGGAACAGAAGTTTCAGGGCAATCATCTTTCATGCACAAAAAAAAAATAAAAAAAAAATAAAAAAAAATCAAAAAAGATCTACTATAAAGCCGTAATAATAACAACTCAATATTAGATTATAGAACTGCCTTTCCAAGGTTTATACAATCTCCATATTTCAGGCAAAACCTTTTGCTCATCTTCATGCTTGAAAGATGGAATATAACTTCCTTACCTCATGTGGCTTTTTTTTCTCAGAAGCTATGATATTCATATTTATAAGAGAGTTTACATGTATACTGTACTCTTGGGAGTTTCTCTGTGGTCTAAAAGACTGATTTGTATTTCTTTCATGCCTGAATCAAGTTCAAAATGATCTCAACAAGAAGCAAGGGAGGGGAACCCAAATCTTTTTCTCTAACAAATCCCTTGAACCTCACAAGAGCTCAAAAGGTAAGATAAAATCACAATGCCCATGTAGAGCAATTCTGTCACTATTTCCCTCAGAGGAGTGACACAAACCACTCTTAAAATCAAAATCAAGCTGCCAGTAGTAACCCGGAGGAATAACTGAATCTTGAAAAACAATTTAATCTGGTTATTTCTATGGCTAATCAATCTTTAGCATAATATTTTCTATAAATACTGCAGCTTTATGTAGCTCCTCTGTTTTGCTTTCTGTATAGATATTTTTAACACATCATGTGTTTAGGACAATAGGATAAATAAAGCTTGCTTCTTCAGTCTAGGATTCTAGTGGCAACTGTATTTTTGTGAAGAGCTTAAAAGGGTTGGTTTAAGCTTCAATCCAAACATTTTGTAAAATTAAGCAGATGGCTGCTGGCTCCATAGTGTTATCTAACAGAAACGAATGCTGGAAAGACTACACTCTTGTTCAGGCAGTGGAAATATTCCTGAATTTACATCATGAAAACAAGCAGCTCATCTCAAAACTGACATATTCTTTGGTAACATAGAAGGCATACACATACACCAATAAAGGAAGAAGGTAGAAAATTGTAGGTATTTTAATAATGATGGTTTAATAATCCTGAAAAGAAATGCACTTTAAAAGTGACAGGACATTCAAAGATGTTAGCCCATTTCCCAGTTTAGGTAACTACATAGCTGCTTTGTTCATCTGTGGCTCCATTTCCACAGCAATAGCAGAAGGCAGAGTCACTGAGTAATTTTCAGGTTCCATTCCCTTAACATAGATGTTCTAATGTAGTCATTAGATCACAGCAAAGAGACCATTACCAATATCTTTAAGCAAAATGCTTGTCCTAGGCTCTAAACACATTTCTAGCTTGGTTCATCACTTATCTCATGAGGCCACTCACAGGAATAAGACTTCCCCCACATCAGATCACAGGAACTGCTTGTATCCCTGGAAAAAGCAAAAGACAGGAAGGAAGCCTGATTTAGGAAAGGGCAGAACCATGATATCACCCTCTTCTCATGCAGTGGATGCAGTGGAGGCATGTGAATGTTGGTAATACAGATTTCCTTCTGACAGCTCAACCCAGGGACAATGAGTCTTGAAGGCTTTGAGTACAGCTCCACCAGTCCAGCTCTGTGTTGTTCCCAGCCCCAGCGCTCCCCAGCCTCCTCCTGCAGGTCGTCCTGGACTGCTGCCTCTAAACAAGGCTTTCTCAGCATTTCCCTAACACTCCTCCACCCTGCCCAGCAATGTCCTTCCTTAGTTCCTTGCTCTGTTTCCAAAATTCACCCACAAAATGTCCCCAGTCCTTAGCTTCTCACATGCAATCTGCACTAGAGAGACACTACTCTTTGTCTGGCTAATTACAATGTAGGAGATAAGTATCATCTGGATGCTAGTATTAAAAGTATTATAAATCACTTAATTGTCTACTAATTTTGAACTCTGGAAGACATTCTGTTCTTAGACTCCAAGGAAATAAATCATACGTTTTCTGAATGTGTGTATTGTGCCATGTTCATAGAATCATAGAATCATTAAGATTGGGAAAGACTTCTAAGATCATCTACTCCAACTATCCTCACCGCCAATACTGCTCACTTAACCATGTCCCTCAGTGCCATATTGCCACATTCCTTGAATACCTTCAGAGACAGTTACTCCAATTCTCTCAACTGAAGTACTGAACTTGAACAACTAATAACAACTATAAAAACAATCATACATATAATGCTTTAAATACCATTTGAAAACTTCCTCCTCCTATTCCTCAGTGCTGCACTGATATTTTCACTTCAGCAGATGTTTCCCCATTGAGCTTTTCCTGTTTAATATATTTCAAACTGAAGTTTCAATCTGCTTGCTCACCTCTCTCTACTTCAATGGATCAGCTGACATGGAAGTAGAAAAATAGCTCAAACAGATGTTTCAGAAGTTAGGAATGTTAGAAAAAAGTAGAAGATGCTAATGTGCATATTATATTTGTGTGTGGCAGCATTAACAGATGCTCACTGAGACTAATAACTACTTCTATCATTCTCCATGGAAACTGATAGCAAATTTGAATTTTAAAAGTTGCTTTGAAAAGCTCACGTGGAGTAATATGATTTATTACACACAGTGAAAGTCAATGAAATTTTGCCAGGGAAGCATTTATTATATTTCAGACAAATGAAAGTGACAAACCCTTGCCCCAAGGAACTTAGCAGGTTGTGGCTTCCCTGTGTGTGGTTGTACAAAATGCTGAGAAGGAGAAATTAGCCTCTGTGTTGCACTTCACAAGACCCAATTAGTCACAGGCCTATGCTCCTTTTAGTCTCTTTTCCCTTAATAAAATAAAAAGAATATAAAAAAATTATAAAAGACACCTTAGTTTATCTTGCTCCCAGTGGCTATGCCACTTAAATGTGAACAAGAAGTCTTAGTTTATATGTCTGTACACACTCTCCTAATATGATCAGATAGTGGCATAAAAATAAAAAATAATAATAATTTTAAAAAGCATAATATTTTCAGTAAAAAGTTAATAAACTATTCAAGTATTGTTCAACTATTCAAGCTGGGTGTTAAAGAAAGAAACAAGCAAAAAACATAATATCCTAGAGTACAAGTCTAAAGATGCAAGATATGGGAAAAACCATAATGGTTGATCAGAGAATCATAGAATGATAGAATCACTAAGGTTGGAAAAGACCCACAGGATCATCCAGTCTAACCATTCACCCATCACCAATGGTTCTTGCTAAACCATGTCCCTCAACACAGCATCCAAATGTTCCTTGAACACCTCCAGGGTAGGTGACTCCACCACCTCCCTGGGCAGCCCTTTCCAGTGCCTGACCACCCTTTCAGAGAAGTAGTATTTCCTAACGTCCAGCCTGATGCACTTGATATATGCTTACCTTCCTAGTCTCATTTTGGATTTATGTTTCCAGGTTGAAGAACAGAGAAGAGGTCAGTTTTAGTGAGCAGCAAGAGATGGTGTAATGGAAAGGACTAAGCGCTAAGTTCTGACAAAACAAGCTATGGGTAATAGATGTGATTAGCTTCCAGAAACACTGCCTCAGAATATCTTTTGAAGTCAATGAGTACTGGAACCTGAACAGTGTTTGTAGAGTTAACGTGGGATACAATACCGTAAATGAGTTCAACTTTGGTATCTGGTGGATTACTTACTGCTCATACAAACAATATGGAAACTCTTTTGTCTAATAAATATATTAAAGACAGTGAAAATAGGTGATTTGCCCAAGACCAGGAGGCAACTTGTGGAAGTTCAGAAAAAAAAAAAAAAAAAAAAAACACTCATCCCACACACTCATCTGTCCTATTCTGAATCTCAGCCATGGATCCTAACTGAGAGAGCTTCACCTTGAAACAACCTGACAGTATCCTACTGAAAACCTTAATCCATTTCCCCCACACCTCGATACATGCTAGTGTAAAAACATTTGTCATATGGTAAAAGAAGCATTTGACAAACTGCTCTGTTTTTCTAAAGCACTTTTATAACATACTTTAAGTTTTATCCAAAGATGGAAGAAGCTTGAAGCTCCTGAGAGCATAAGAAATGCACAGAGCTGCCGGGAATACATTTTAGAGAATAGTCATTATGTAAGCAGTAACAATTATACTTTAGCATAAATCAGGTTACTTGTGAACCAGAAACTGTGTTTTGAATTTTGATTGTAGAGAAGAAATAAAGCTTTTCACATGAGAAACACAGATTGTTACAGCAGCTTAAGAATTAAATGGTCTCGCAGAAAATACTACACTTTTAAATTCAGATTCAGACATATACATTTATAGTTAACACTGTGGGAGGTTCGTATTATCTTCCTTAATTTCTGAGCCAACTTCATATGTGCAGAACAAGGGAGATCTCTTAATTTTTTCCCAGAATTTTCTTCTCAGGCAGTTTTTGAAGAAGCATTAAGGTATGAAGACCACTGACCAAATTCGGGAATGTTACCTGAGTGCAAAGTGATTATTGTTATATAATAGTCATTTATTCTATAATTTCAGATATAAGGTACATAACATTATTAAATGAAACTGTGAATTCCTAATCTACTTCTGTAGAATTTTATTTTTATATATATGTAATGTACTAAAAGAAGATCAGTTCAGGACCAAAAAAAAAAAAAAAAAAAAAGAGTACAATTGTTTCAGTTAGTCAAATATATGCTCTTTGTTTTGAAGATACATTTAGAATGCTGTGTTTGACACAGGTTCATTCACCAGAATATACCTATTTTATGTTCCCAGTGTCCCAGTGGGGCCCGCTGTGAGAGGAGGCTGGACCACATGACTTCCATTAGTCCCTGAATGCTTATAAAGCCTTATGACTCCACTGAAGGTTGGTATCAAAGCCATTTTTAGAAATTAACTTTCTATTTACATTTTACCTATTAGTGTTTGGGAGTGGATAGTAAAAAAAAAAAAAAAAAAGTAATATTTGTGACTGTGGATATGTTTTGAAGAAGCCTGTGCAGAATTATTTGCACCCATTCCAGACCTATGCCTGAGCAATGCAATCTTTCATCCTACGATTTTGTGATTATCATTCTGTGAAAAAAAAAATAGTTCAGAAAATGAGAGCTGGCTTTTTACTTAGAGAATAAAAATGATAATTATAGTTTAACAGGTGAGTTCTTGTATTCTCATTGGAAATAAGAGCATATTCCTGTACACTAACTTAATCATTAAAATAATACTTAAAAAAAAAAAAAAGACTGTTCCTGAACTTGAAAAAAACCAACATATTGTTAATTAAATAAAATATAAACGGAATCATGCTTAAACATTATATAGTACTTTTCTTCTGAAATACAATAGAGCTCTCCATAGAGCAGCTGTGATGGGAAATAATTACATTTTAAATAAAGATATTGGATATTTGGATTTAGATAGTATACTGTTCTAACTTTGTTATATTCATGCACTGAGCATTTAATAATATAAAAATAAATTGGTAAAAGACTTCCTTTTAAGATATAAGTGGATGTCACTAAAAATGACTTTATACTCCAACAAATCCAGAAATAATTTCAGTTTCATATTTCTTATTAATCTACTTCGAAGTACACTTAAAGAAGTAACTCATGAAAGAACTTTCAGTCACCTAAGAACTCACAGAAGTTTGACTGATTGAGAGTACTCCCAAATTAATTCCCCTAATCACAGACAAGAGGAAGGGTATCTCTCTAGTTCCTCTAACTCAGACAGAAATGTTTCCATTTGTTCTGAAAGGCTCACTCTTCTCCTGATACTTCCATCTCTCTCAGGCATTGCAGGTACCAGCCAGTACCTGCCTCACAGGGTGAAAAATCTTGCTTCCTTTCTCTGTGTACTCCCGTGAATTGGTTGTGTTAAAACGGGTTGCTCCATGATCACACAGAGCCAGAGATTCAGCCAGATACTACAGAACCATTGAATAATTTATACTGGAAGGGTTCTCTGAAGGTTATCCCATTCATCACCTTCCTTAGAGCTCAGCTGGCTTTGAAGTTAGGTCAGAATGTTCAGAGTCAAATCCAGTCAAGGTTCAGGAATTTGCAAGGACAGAGAGTCTGTAGCAGATCTGTTCAAGCTGGTCTGATCTTTCACCACCCTTACTGTGAAGAATTTCGCCTTACATTGTTGGAATTTCTCTTGTAACTTGTATCTTTTCCCCCTTGCCCTCTCACTGTTCGCCTCTGAGAAGAAATGGGCTTCATCTTCTTAAAATCTACAAATTAAAGAAGTGAAGACAGCATTTGAATCTCCCATATATATCCTTACATGTCCATAACTTGATTTTATTCTAATTCCTCAGATGCTCCCGCATGACTCAATCACACCAATCTTGTTTTTCAAGGAGCTTGATCAAGTATTCTTCTGGACCTCTTTGGTCTTCCAAACATCTTTGATAGTAGTCTAGTGCTAGTAGGTCTGCTAGTAGTTCCCTAAACACAGTGTAGTGCACTCTACTGAAGTCCAAGTTCATTTTTCTGCTTGTCATTGCTTTATTCACCTCAGAATTTTTCACACTTGAAAGTTGCTACAGCCTGGGCTGCTATCAATCTTCATAATGTCGGTCAGTTCCTCTTTATTTACAAGTTATAAGTCTAGTAAACCACTTCCCCTGTAAACTCATTCACCACCTGCATCAAAAACTTGTCCTCAGCACAGTCTAGAAACCTTTAGGATTGCTTGCACACCCCCAAGTTTCCCCTTCAGGAGTGGTTCTCATTAGAATGAAAAACCAGAGTAAGCCATGATTCTTCTAGTTTTGTAAAGAAGGATTCATTGATTTCTTTTTCTTCTTGATCATGAAATATGTAGCAGAAATCCAATACAACACACTCCCTTCCTTTAGCCTCCACTCTTATCTCAGTTCATTGACAAGTCAAGTCATCACACTGGACAATACAAAGAGAACACTGCATATCAACCTCTTCTTTACAGAGTCCCCTATACCCTCTTTCTTATATTCACATACAGACACTTGAGGCAAATCTCTTAGCAGTACCATTTTCCAAGAATACTTTAAAAAGTCTTCCTAGTCATTTTTTTCAACAACACACTTGGCTCCTGGCCCTTCTTCCACCATCTGTCTTTAGTATTTGTACTGTACCCTTCGAAGTGTCTAGTTATAAATCCCCATCACTGCGTGTCAAACTGAATCTCAAGAGTGCTGTGGACTACAGGCCTCATAAAAACACATCAGTTCCAAGTGGATCTTCTAATGACCTGAAGTAGTACAGTTCCTACAGAGCCTACAACTCTGTGCTCCCTTCCATTATACCTGACAGTTCTAATGGTTAAGAAGACATGACAGAGGCAATGCACTACAGCATGAACAGCTTACCAAATATGAATGCAGGGAGTACAGGAACACGGGAAAGTAGGGTGGTTTTCATTCAACCATAGCGCTCCCTTTGCAGTTTCTCTCAGCTGTGCCCTGCAGTAGTCGCTTCTGGAGCCAGTAGGGTCTAACAACAAATGACCTCTTCCACCTGAACCCACCCCTACAGACCCCCCACTACTACAACCTTGCCACTGACACCGAATATAATGATATAGTTCTGGTTTTTCGCACTTTATTCTGTTTGCTTGGTTGGTTGTTTTTGTTTTATTTGTTTTGTGAGAGTTTTTTTTCCTGAAAAAAAGTGTGGCAATCGTACCACTCACTTCTGAGGACAACATATAGCTTGGAGAAAGCATACACCTGCAACTTTCTGAACAATTATAAAGGCTTTAAAAGCTGAATACTGCAATATTACTGTACACACCTGCCATTAAGAATGGTGCTCCAATCATGGTTTACAGCATTTGAATCACTGGAAATCAACACTCTGCAGAATTAAATTAGTGACTATTTCTATTAACTTTTGATCTGAATTTATAATCTGTAATCTCTTACTGCTCACTTGCAACAGAGCGAACTCTTGTAATTGGATTTACTTAAGTATAATTGCTTGCAATTTACACCAATTTAGTATTAACTTCAGTTTAGTTCCTATTCTAGTTTATATCACATTCATTTAAATTTGTAGAGATGAATGCATCTGTTAAGATATTGCTTAAATTGGTGATAAACATTTCCACTCAAAATAGTTTTTCCAAGTATAGAGTTTCAAAAACAGTAATGTCAAAACTATTTTCTTCCAAATGCATTGATTTGGGATTTGTTAGCATAAAAGATACCTCAAATTTCAGAATATTACTTGAAATGACATGTATTTATCAAGTATTAAAAAAATGGTAGCTTTATTGATAAAGGAAGTATTCTGGGTTGTGAGTGGGTGACTGGATGAGTTGTTCATTTTAGTTTTTCACTTGGACTCCGAAGAGCAATAAAGGAAAATCATGTAGCTACATAAAAATATTTCCTTTTGGTAAGACATGTTTTGTTTCTGTAGGTATTTACGGAGCATAACTGTTAATTTTGATTTTTTTTTTATGTCCTGCTGTGACATAAAATTATGGGAACAACAAAGCTTTCCAATATATTTTCTACCTCTATTGTTTATTAAATGATTTTTCAATTGTTTTTCCTTTTTTTTTTTTTACGTCTCCAAATATAAGGTAATATTTAGGCCAACAATGCTGTTTCAGGTTGCATAACAATATTGAAACCATACATGTTTTAGCTTCCAAAGTAATCCCACAGTGCTTCTTTTGTGTTTCAGGACTACTTATTATGGTCCCTCTAGGGCCAAGGAGCCAGAACTACACAAATCCTGGCTCCCTGGTATGACAGACCTAATGTAATCCAGCTGCAAATTGAAGCTGAATGAGTGTGAGATTCTATCTCTGTAGCTGTACACAGAGATACACAGACAGACTGCACACAGACAGACTGAGAATCTGATCTGGGACATATTTTCTTCGATCTGTATTTTCTCTATCTAAATGCCTATATTTATTTCTATGCGGTATCTGTATTCATATCTCCAAATCATTTTTGTGATGTGAGCTTTATCCTTTCAATCTCAACAATGCACTAATTTATTAATATGTCTTTGAGATTTTACCCTGACTTTCTCATTTTTCTTATGCACTGCTCCTTTCCCATCCACGGTCCTATATCTGACATGTTACTTCCACATCCGTTCACTACTACCTTTGCCAAAGAGCAGACCAGAACTAATGTGATTCAGAAGGTAAATGTGTATGTTGCCACTACCAAAGCTTGACATAAAAGGAGGTAAACACATTCCATTTATGCTTTCAATCCTTTATAGGAAGGCAATTCACCTGTGTGCTGGGAAGGGGTGGAGCCTGGCTGCATCTCTCCTAGACCCCATTTAAGGGTCTCAGTGAGGCAGTCTCCTGTCTGCCACTGAGGAAGGATCTCTTTCTGGAGATTGCTCCTCTTGGAGTTTCTCCTGCAAGCCTACAACATGGATGAGCATTTTCCCTTTGTTTCCAATTATCCCTTCCCAATGCGATAATATTTCGAACTTTACAATCTGTGGATACCAATCTGACCACACCACTCTGTATATTTGTTGACTATATAAATGTCTTTTTAACCTAGGTGGTTAAAAATGGAAAAAGGATTCTTGGTGTAAAAACAAGGTTTCAGTAAGGGCAAGTATTCATCCCGTGCTTTGCAAATAATAATAATAATAATAAATTTAAAAAAAAAGAAAAAAAAACCCACCTGTAAAAATAACCAGGTGGCTATTCTACCTTAAGAAAGGTACCCTATCTCCCTACGTCTCTTTGTTGGCTCTAAGCTGTAAAAAGGAAGTAGCAGAGAGCAAAGAAACAAGAAAATAGGTCAGTCAATGTTTAAATGTTCATGCTGCACAGCAGTTCCTGCCTTAAAAGCTGTTTTATTTCACAAGAGCAGTAGGCTGTGTGCAGCATATTGTGTAAGAGGAATTCGCTACAGTCATTTGGGGGTTAAAAGCACACGCATACAAAAGACCAAAACAAAATAATTGCCATAGTAAACCAAACAATTTTGCTACAACAAAGCCAACGTTGCATATTGCAGTTCTGATTAACTCTTCTTTTGACATAACAAGTTGCTTTCAAGGGAATAATTTAAATGATTTATGTAGATTCATGGATTTTTGTCTTAATTTGACTGCAGAACTACTGTCAGAGAGAAACAGAACTTCCCTGAGCCAGTAATAAAGCACATTAACTATTTACTAACCTCTATTTAGTACTTAGTCCAGATACTGCTGACAAATATTAAATGTTCCTTCTTGTCTAAGACCTTTGTAACATAAAGTTGAGATTCATATTAGCCTTGAACTGAATGGCAAATATTTACAATCTTTTCCTGGAGTTCTCAGTTATTTTGATGGTAGTTGGCATTGCACTTCCACTTTCACTACACTGAAAGCATTTTTATCAAGATATGTTGCATGTTGCAAAGCAAAGATATAGGCTATGCCTGCATTACATCTTCCCTGGCAATTTGAAACTGCTAACCACAGACTCCTTCTTGATGAGTAATGCCTATTCTATGGAAATTCTCTCTTTGACCTTTCAGGCTCAGGAACAAAGGGAAGAAATCTAACTCACAGTGCTCTTAATAAAACTCCCATTCACTTCTATCTGTTTTTAACCCTCAGGGTACATGAATCTGCTCAGTAATTCACCTTTTGCTATTCAAGTATCAGCAGTAAATTTACTTGATGAACACAAGTTGATTTGGTTGAGAAAAGAATGCAACTTTTAACTTTCCTCCTTTTTGCTGAGAGATCTCTCTGTAGTGGGGTGAATATCCAGAGCAGTGAGGTGAATATTCCCATGAAAGAGAGAGATTACATCCAATGGATAGGACAGGGAAAAAGGAAAAACACTAGTAGCTCATGAGTATTTAACACGAACCTAAAAGATGAAATCATTGCTATGGATTCATAATTTTTAAGTGGCTATGCAGGGGATGACTATGTGCAAAAGATGCATCCAGACTTCCATCTGCAATCACTACTCTACAAATACGATGTATCTCTCACCAAGTGCTGAATGCTCCTCAGCTTGTGCTGCATGTAGTGTCCATACAGTCATAAATATGTAGTGAGTGTCTTCCTTCTTTCCCCCCTCTCTGAGATTTTGTTAGACCTTAAGTAACCAAATACCAAGGTCAGCAAGCAATTCTACCTTGTACAATAATAGAGTATTACACTGTACAGAATGACCAGAATCTAGGCAAATATCAGATAGACAAAAATAGGCAGAACAGAAGGCAGCAGATATGGATACCAATATTACCAACTCTTATTAAATATTTTTAGCTCAGCTCTCAATACCAGTGCAGATTATTTTTGCACATCAAGGACAAGTAGCGTGAGTAACATG
>PPHD01005947.1:0-24320 GCA_002909625.1 Bambusicola thoracicus | reverse complement strand
ATTTGAATGCCGTATCCCTCTTGTAGAATTACGTTTGGACTTTATCCAAAGAGACAGGGAAGGGATTTTGTTGTTCTGTTTGATCACTTCTTACCACAGAACTTTGTTTGACTTGAACCACAATGATACAAGCATTCAAACACCACCTTCAGATGTAATATTGATTTATAAAACAGCAGTGCACAGCTGCTGAATTTCACTGTTGCATGCAGAAGGTCTTCAACTCCCAACAAATTACTGGCATTTTTCCCTATTTACAAATTAATGTTTCCTCTGAACTTTGTGTGTTCCTTATTATTCCAGTCTGCTTTCTTTAGTTTCTGCTTAGAAACCTTGCACGAGTGCATTGCGCAGGGATAGGGCAGCTTTAGAGCATCAGTTAAATTGGAGTTAAATAAAAAAAAAATCTAGATCAACTTTTTATCCTTAGGCAAGTTATGCACTGAGTAAAATTAAACCACTATATGTACTTGTAGATCGAAGAACCGGGGGTGGAGGATGGGTCAGAAACACTAAGATCAAAGTTTTCCCTCTTTAAAAAAATCCCTTTGAAAAGCCCCCATGCCACCTATTCTGCTTGTTAATGTTTTGACTGGAAGTGTCTGGCAGTGTCATCATCAGCAGAATATTTTTAAAGAGGTTTTTTTTTTTTTTTTTTCCTCAGAGCCGGCTCTAATAGCAAACCGATGGATCCTTAGCAGCCTCTGTTATATGTCTCTTAGGGGAATATTTTTGTTAATTGCAAATATTTGATTGACAAACATGGGATGCAATTAGTAGGCAGGCACAGTAGGAATGTGCAGTGAACTGGATCTCTGAACCAACAGATCTCAACTCTCTCAGCTTGATCTGAAATAGGCTAGAGCATTTAAACCATATGTTTCCCTCAAACTTTTTCTATCCTCTGAAAATTCCTTATTTCCCTCAACTAACCTTCTCTCACTCTCTGCACCAAGGGAGCTAATTCATCTACTGTGATCGCGTCAAATAAAGACAGAAAATTCTACACAAGCTTCAGACTTATGCTGCTTTTTGACCGTGGCAGTAAAAATTAATGTGGACAAGACTATACATGCCAGTTGTGCCTTACAAAAGCCCTAGGTGAAACAGAATACAATCTAATTTAACTTTAGACATTTTGAGCTTAATGGTCTATTTAAACAACCTGGTACCATCTGACTACATTTATCAATTATATTTCTTTTTATTTATACAGAGTACTGTCTTTCTGGGGAGGCTATAATTAAAACTTATCTAGATAAATGGTGCTCGGATTCTGCAGCATGAGCAGGAATTCAAAGGACATCGGTGTTTTTATGTGCTCTTTTCCATAAAAAGTTTAAAGGGAAATACATTTCAATAATTAGAATAACCTAATTGCACGAGTTTTTATAATTACAGCTAGGAGTTATCAGCAAGAAACGCTGCGTGGTCTGCAGACTGTGGTGTTGATGCCCCAGAAGAAGCCCTTTCTGACCAAGCAGTGCCTTTTCTCGAGGGGTAGGCTACTCATTGCTCCCTTCTTACGGCAAAGTCCCTGAACAGAAAGCTGCCTCTCAGACACACACTGGCTCTTATGGTTTGAGGCCGTTCTGAGCTCTCTGGCCAGGGTGTCAGAGTGACCCCCACTGCAGGTCGCTCTGCTTCCCGCTCAGTGCGTGGTGCAGTGTCAGGGTTCTATTCTTTGCAGGTCAATTGCAAGAGTCCATTTCCCAGACACCGAGAAGTACAGACCCCATTGGGCAACTTTTGGCAACAGGGACAGGTTTTATAGGAGGTGGTGTTCTGTTGCCTCACTGTGGTGGCCTTCTCACTGTTGTTTTTAGTGAGTGGAATCCACCAGTCTTACCATGGCCTGATGTTAGTCATGGAAGACCTCCATCTTTGAGTGCTGTGGCATGCAGCCATATGCGTAGCATGAGTTCAGACGTACATCCACCTTCACACTCCATGAAAGCATGTATATTCATAAAAGCACATGAAGGTGCTGATGAAACTCTGCTCATTTCTGAAGGGCCCAATCCCCCAGCATTTCTCCTACAGGGAACTGTTCCCGTGATTAAGGCTGACTCACATAAGTGTTGGAAGATCCAGCCTTTAATTTGCAAATCCCAATAACGATATATGTTAATCAGACACTTCATCAGTGAAAAGAGTCCTAGATCTGTAGTACGGTGAGGCTATAAATATAAGCTAGATTCCATTAAAACTTCCTTGCAGAATTTTGTCCCTAGAAGGGAAAGTGTTATCTTGGTGCTGTCTGAGTCCTGACTATAAGATTTCAAACTCATTATAAGCAGCCCCACAGAACTAGCAAAACAATTATTTCCATCTGTAACACGTTGGGCCGCATATCTGTAACCCTCTTACTAAAGCGGGATTTAACAGAGACATTCACAAAGCACTCTTTTTAGGAGGTCGGGCAGTATTTTTACAGAAGGGCAGATCAGGAAGGTCCACTGCAAAGCCACAATAATTTAGACAGAACTGCCTGATGAGCAGCTTTGGTGTACAGCAGAGATGTGAATGCTGGACCAGGTGCACGCTTGGACTTGCCGAGGTCGCCCTCGGTGGGACCAGTCCCCTGCAGATAATTTTTTTCCACGCTGGAGCCGTTGTTGTGTCTCTCTGTTCAAGTGCTTGACAGAGAATGTCCACAGTCGGGCTGTGCATAATGTATACTGTCAATGTGTGAGATCTTTCAGTGCAACCGTGTGAAAGGGGGACTTTGTCTCAGGTTTTCCCTTCGCAGCACCACAGTTTAAATGTTACTGTTTTGTCATGTTAATGCAATTCACTTAAAATACTTAAATTGTCCTTAACTAATTGGGGAGGGGGAGATTATTATTGTGGCAAACTCGTAGCATGCGGTGTTCAGAGCGGTGCTGACACCATTTTGGTGAACACAGGTGATGAATGGTGTTGACATGAGCGGCTGCAGTTACACAGTGTGCGTATACACAAATTATACCACCATGTGTGTTCCTCTCTGTTATGAAAGCCTTTTGTTTATATATACCCAGCTATACATTTACACATTATGTAAATAAACACACATATGCCCATGCAATTTAATTGAATATATGTCTGTGGGTTAAGAGGCATGTTACTCTGATGAAAACATCTTATGGTACTGAGTAAAAATATTACCAGCGTGCTTCTGAGCCTCCTGTAGAATTTAAGAAGGAACTGCAGAGCTTTCCTTAAGGTAGTGGTTAGAGTCATTCAACGCGAGGGCATGGCGTTCTTCCAAAACCTGTAGGCTGTTGAACGGCACTCTTAGAAACCGCTCAGGTCTCATTTTTACTCAGCTCCTATCCTTACTCAGCTATGAGCTTTGCCATCGAGCTTTGGTTCATGCACAATGGAACATTATGCTCAGAGTTTTGTCTCAGGTATGTACTGTTCGAGCAGTGTCCATGTGGATTAGTCCTTCCAAACACCACATCCCTAAAACCAGCACAAGACCTATGGGTGCCACGGAGTGTAGCTCCAGCTACAGTGGGTCAGCTTTGGGGCTGGGCTGCAGGGAACTGAGGAGGTGGTCTCCTGCTGGAAAATGCCTTGGAGAGCTGCAGGGGGTGGTGGGGCCACAGCGGAGCCCACCAAAAAGGAACGTCCATCTGTGTAGCCATCACGTGCTGGAAGATGAGCTTGGAGAGCAGCAGTGACGGACCTGTGGTGCCGATAGGCCAGGTTCCTTATTGGTGGTACCAGAGAGCTCTTCAGAGCAACTTGAAAGGGCTCGGAAGCACCGGAGAACTTCAGCAGGAAGTTTTCTCCCTTCCTCCACCTCTTTCCCCTGCTCTGCCTCAAGCCAAATGCTGAACGTGTGGCATTTTAGCAATTTACAGAGGTGAACAGCACGTTCTGAATACACTCTGTGTGTGCACAAGCAGGAGCAGGGCAGTCCAGTGCAGGTGCAGGAGCAGCAGTGCTCCTCCTGCTTGCAAGAGCACACACTGCACACTGCCATTGCTGCATTCAGACACCGTGCTCCCCGCGTCTTTGTTACCATCGCCTGATAAATAAACAACCCGAAAATTACAGAACTTATTATGGTAATTGAGTGAAGAAAGGGAAATGCAAACCCTGCCTCACTATCCATTACATTGCCAACACTAAAGTTGCTAAACCTGCACTACTCAAATGATATTGTAATATTAGCCTTCTTTCTCTTTTCACAGTGATTGTTTTCTGTCCATCTCGGGCTGGATGTCAGTTCATTTAGATTTACATCAAGTAGTAAATTAAAATAATCACTCAGCAAACACTCTCGGCTCAGTTTTCTCTTTCAGTCAGGAGTTGCGAGAGATGCTTGAAGCATTCAAGCAGAAAATATTGCTGTCTAGATATTTGTCCTCTGGGTGATAAAGGAGGCATTGTCTTGGGACCCACTCAGGCCTCGGAGCTGATAGTAGCTGTGCATCACAGCTGTGAAGTGCGCTTTGTTATGTGTCTGAGGATTAGAGTTCAGGACCTTGTTTTTCTTGAAATACCAGACTGATCAGAGCTGCATATGTTCGGGGGAAAGCAGAGGTCGATGGTTCTCTGTCCACATTTTTACTAGATTATTCTTGGACAGAACTCTGGGAGAATACCCTGCAGCTTAAACCATCCCAAGAGTTTTTCATATTCTGCATTATAAACATAGCGGGAAAAAAGAAAAAAAAAAAAAAAAAAAAAAAAGCTGTAGTTTATCTATCTGCGTTTGAAACAAAAGACTACAGCAGCACAGCGAGGCTCTGGGCTGTGGACCCACGTTGGAGCAGGCTGAATTTACTCCTTTGTGTTCCATTTACAGTATAGCTGCCCGTTTAGAGGCACAAATGCACCTTGATATAATAAGGAAAAAAAAAAAAAAAAAAAAAACAGCCATCAAACAAAAGCCCATATTTTATCAAATAAGGTGTGTACAGAGGCAATCTTAGTGAAGATGCTACCATAAGTTAAGGTAATCCTTTAATTACTGTCCCCGAGTAGAGACAGAATCCATCCTTTCCAGAACTGGGCCCTGATCAGTAGTCAGGATACTGCCCTTGGAATGATTGATGTCATTCATACAGCCCCACTGGTAGGACAGAAGTGAGCCCAGCGCTTTGTCCATGCACAGCGTAATGCCTAAGGACCGGTTCCTTTTATTCCTCTGCTTGAAAAGATGTCAGCGGGCATTCCTTGTAACCTCACAGTTCTGCATGCATTCTGAGCATCACCCATGTATCTTTACTTCTGAAATGAGGCCAGCACCTCCCTGACATGTCAGTGATGATTCAGGTGTTCCTTTCCCACGGATGGTCAAGCCCAGGGCTGTGCTCCACGGCACAAAGGTGATCTGAGATGGGAGCTTGGGCTCAATAGGGTCTATGTCTGTGTGTGCCAGCTTGGGCTCAGCTGCAGACCAGACCACTCCTGAGCACCTCCTGCCCTGCAGCCCTGGTTTGGGTGCCTCTGTTGTGTGGAGGAGACTCCTGGCATGTGTTGGTTTGGGGGCTTTTGGCAAGAATGAGCCACAGCTCTTTCTTCTGCCTAGGCAAATTGGTTCCCAGGTGACCAGAAAGAGTAACTACGGCAGAATGCAGGCTGAGGAGCCTTAGTCAGAAGTTGACAGCGTGGTTACTGTTTGAATCAAACTCCAGGTTCTCAGCATAGCCAAGGTTGTATTCTGATCCTCTGTGTGGCGAGAGGTGCCCCTGCTCCAGCACCTGCCATGTGCCTCTGCCGTGGGGATGTGCATGGAGCTGGGTGGTGCCATGGGGCACAGAAAGGATTGGCTGCTACTGCCTGCCACTGCTGCCTGGCAGAACTACTCTGCTGCATTTGTGCACGTCTGCCTACAGAAAATTGGCATTGTATGAAGGCATTTATCAATGGAGATATGCTAACAGCAAACTTTCAAAAAAAAAAATTACAGGGCAGCAATCAGTGTCACGTTTGTTTATAAGTACTCTTTTGTAGTTGCTTGTTGTGGTCTTTTTTCCTTCTTTGCCACTTCCTCCTTTCTTAGGAAATGACCACAGGGCACTGACCTCTCATTTTTTGCTTGCAGAAACCCTCTCTCTCTTCCTTATTTCTCCTTTGGCTGCTATTATTTCCTTGTTCTTTTTTTTTCTAAATGCATTTTTGTTTTCTTATTTAATCCTCTGAAGAGGTTGGGTTTGCCCTTCTCCATGCTAACTTCAGCCATCCTGCAGCCATCTCCTCTTCATTTAGCAGAGGGTAGTTAGAGTTAGGGTACAATGGTTAGGCTGCGGTTGGACTTGATGATCCTTGAGGTCCCTTCCAACCTGAGTAATTCTATGATTCTATGATTCTATGATTCATGAACTGTTGCTGCTGATGGGGTATTTTTTGAGCATTTTCCTCTTCCCTCCCTAATTCATTTTAGCCCTTGTTTGGCTGTCTCATACTTCTTTTATTCTCTCTATATCCTGGCAAAACATATCCAAGCAGCCACGTGCTGTTTCTCTGGGCTGCACTTCCCCACCATCAGCTATTTGCCCTGCACAGCTGATCCCAGTGGTGATGCTTTTCCCAGTGCTGGCCCCGCTTTCCCCTGTGCCATCTCTCCCTTCTGCACTGTCACACACAAGTAAGGCTTGTGTGACACAAGCCGCATGCACAGAGCCATGCTGGGAGGCAGAGCCCTGTGCCTCAGTGGCTTGCATTGTCCAACTGCCCCAATGCTGGCAGCAGTGCATGGAGAGGGCAAGCAATGGCAGAGCATGTGCATCCCTTTCCAGCCACATCTGTCCCAGTGCTGGGTGTAGGGACTGTCCCCGTGAGAGCCACGGAGCTTTCATAGCTGTTTATATTTTCTTAGCTAAAAACACAAACCAAGCTCCTGTCTCAAGGCTGGACAAGGGGAGGGAAGGAAACCTTCCCTGCTGGTACTCCCGCAAAGGAGGTATGAGGATGGAGCAGCTCAGGGAGAGGTATTCTGAGTGTGTAACCAGCACATCAGCCATTACATTAACTTTGTGGCCTTATATTAGCTGAGAATCAGGTCTCAGATCTTGATCTGAATTGAGTTCTTTGTGAAAAAAACATCCAAGCATTTACACAGCCATATGACAAAGCTTGCTGAAATTATTTGGAGCATACATTGGTAGATAGCTGGATATCTCAATATCAATTTGGATTTGGAAGTGCTTAAGTTATTAAAATATTGACATAAATCCGTATACAAAACAAGGTACTTCCGTCTGCGAGTGGTGCAGTCTGTTTTTTTCCTACTGTCACCAATCACTGTTACCGGGGCCCAGACTAAAGGCAAACACTGGAATAGGAATGTCCAGTACATCTTTGCAATACAAAAATAATAATTAAAAAAAAAAGAGAGAGAGAGAGAATTTCCTGACTGCATGAAAAGAACTGCTGGGGTGGGAGGTTAGCAAGGCCTCTGGCTCCTTGTGTGTAGCTGAAGAGAGTATACAGAGAGTTCAAACACAAGTAGGAGACATCCGAGCGCAGGAACCACACAAACCAGGGCGAGGTGAGGGAATGCAGCAGAGAGGAGGAGGGCAGCTGCCCCCACGCACCCTCTGCTGGCAGGAGAGGTTCCATTGAGTCTTTGAAAGAGAAGGCTTGCAAAAACTTCATTTGGAGCTCTTTTTAGATTGAGAGACGTCAGAAATGGCAGTGCTATTCGCCACTTGGCTCTCGGTGTCTCTGAGTGCACCTGACTGGTCGGTGCTTTCTGGAAAGTGCAAGCATAATAAATAATACTTGCAGTGTATTTGTTACATATCAAAATTTCGGTGTTGTGCTTGCTGTTAAGGGACATGAAGAACCATGCTTGGGTTTTGCTGTGGGCACACCAGTGTGACCCACTCCTGGTGCCTTCCTGCTGAGCAGGATGAGGTCCACAAAGTATTTTGGAAGTACTTGCTCTAATTAAGTGACAGGAAGTGCTGGAGGTATGCAAAATGCAGGCAAAACCCCGTGCACTATGTTTGAATGTTTCCTCCCTCTAACAACACAAACACTGACTTGATGTTCTAGAGCTTGGTGGTGGCAGAAATGGGACTGTCCAGTGGGTTCTCTTTGGAAGACAAAGTTGGCCCCTTTCCAAGCAATGCCATGTATAGCCCAGGCTCAAAGGGCAGCTGAAATAGCGGACTTGGCTGCAGCTGCTACCTGGAAATCCAGAGGCTGCTGTCATCCTTATTTCGTCTGTCGCTAGTCAGCTGGAAAGCACAGTGACCTGTGAGTAATGCGGCCATCCCAAAGCCATGCTGATAAAACCTTTACACTACTGCCTCTCACCATCTCTCCCTTTCTACTTCTCTGAGATGTTCTGATCCAATCTTGACTTCCTTTGAGGTAAGGCATTCTGTCTTAATGCTCTACCCCCCTCGGAGAGTCAGAGAGAAATGATTTTGAGTTGTTTTTCTGTTTTGTGTTTGCCAGACATACTTGTCTGCAGAGCTTTTGTACCAGTGGAAAAGGACATGGACATTGCTCTTCTCAGTCAGTAGCTGCTGTTGCACAGCAGAAGAATTTCCAAATCCCAGCATACCAGAGTCCTATGGGACAGTAGACTCCCAAGTGAAGCTCAGAGAAGCCCAGAACTGGGAGATAGCCAATCTCACATGTTCTTTGCTCTCCCCACCTTCTTCACAATATTTACGTTATTTCCTGGCTGCCACCAGGCAGTCAGTCCACTTGGAATATTTTGGTAATCCTTTGCCATCTATATCACTAATTAATGTTTCTTGTTTATTCCTTACAGGTCAGCATGGTGGATTTTATGGCAGATTTCCACAGCCAAGACACAAATGCTGACAGATTTCCAGGTAACTGCCATTGCTTCTGATCTTTCATAAGCTGCTCTGGGTGTTGGGACCTTTTCTTTGATTTTAGGCTGCAATTCTCTCTCCTTATCCCCTACATTTGTCACCTCATGATCAGGCTGTTGTCCTGAGATGCATCTAAGTGCTATAAGTGCTACTTGGAAATGTGAAGCGAAGGCTGCCCACTCAGTATGCAGCTCTTGTGTCCCACCTGTAGCCTTTGACCAGAAACCCGCAGACCTGCATATTCATATCTAAGGGGATTTGCTTGCATTTTATAAAGATATAACTGCTTCAGCACTTACTGGATAAAGAACTGTCTTTCTGTCTGTATGATCCTGCCACAACTGTGGTTAATGGAAGAACTCAGTGGCAAGGCAATTTTCTTGTATCTGCAGAAACATTCTCACTTTTTGACTGGACAGAGCCCTTATCTACTTCTCACTTTGTTAAAATGGCTGAGATTTACTTTGGGTTGCTGCAGTGGATTTTAAAATATTTCACGGTTGCGTTGGTTTCATTCCTTTCTTTGAGAAACTCAAAAATTAAAGTAATCCCGGGCCGCAGCAGAAACCTGCAGCTCTGGGTGCAATGGCTTGAAGCCTGCCATGCCATGACCACACTGAGCCCTACTCCTGCTGTGACACCAAGTCCGTGGCAGCAGGTAAGTGTGCTGCCTGACGAGGCTGTTCAAGGCAGAGCTTTGTGGGATCAGATGAAAGTAGGCTGGCTTTCAGTTTGGCACTCAGCCGTCCTTGTTATGATAGTGTTTGTACTGTAAGCTCCTTGGGGCAGGGACTGTGGCTTTCTGTACTTCTTGAGGCTCTCCAAGATTGTGGCCAGCATTCTGTGAACCAAAGCTAATAAATCAAAGCCAGCTTTTCCTCACGTGCTTCAAAACCTACTCCATTTTGGAACGAGAAAACCACGTACAGCTCACTGCAGGCTTTGTCAAATTATTCCTCCCCTTCACACTTGGGCTCTTCTTCATTTTCCACACACTTAATACTCACCCAGCTCCTTTCTGTAACTGGCAGCTGATCCAATTACACACTAGAGGTAGAAATACTGAAGTCTTACAGTTCAAATGTGGAATGATATGCATAGTCACTTTGTCACTCAAATCCTTTAAAAAAAAAAAAAAAAAAGAATGAAAGAAAGAGAAAAAGCAGAGTCGCTTGCCATAATTAAGGGCAGAAAATAGAGCATACAGTTAATATCTCCATGGTTTGCCCAAGTGCCAATGAGGAAACTGGAGCCATGTGGCTTCTCAGATAAAACCACTGGCTTCTTCCTTCTGGGGCTACAGTTCAAATCCAGCTTTAGGTTCTAAATTAAATGAGTCGCTTTAACGTCTGCAAGTGCACGAGATCCCTCTAGATCAGAGCTGAGGTTACCAACGTGTCAGAATGGTGAGCCTTGTATTCTGCTACCTCCACGCACTTAATGGCATAAACAAAGGAATTAAGGTCCTACCCTGGCAGAAGGCCAAGAATCAAGAGGTGTGTGGGCATCAGCACCAAGAGGGAGAGGCACTGAGATAGGAAAGCCTGAATTATTGTAGGGCACAATTGGAGGCAGAGCAACATCAGGGCTTTGCAGGTCTCACTCACTGCTGCTTCCTGCAATGAGGCACTTCATGGTAATGAACTCATGCGCTGCTTGCAGGCAGTGGAATCTCAAAGGTAGGCTAAATCTGGGGTCAGTGGGATGGTGCTGTGTTCTGCCTGAGCTGTTTTCTAGAGTCCCCGATTGCATAGCAACTTGTTTTTACAGTTGGCATTTAGCTACTGTGTACATGTTGGACTTCTGTGCCTACTTCAGGAATTGCATTTCTGGACAAATTCTGGTTCAGTTTCTTGCTGTACTTTTCTTCAAGGTTTTGTTTGGTGAGCCAGTTGCACTCAGCAGAGCACACTCGTAAAACTGTGCAGTGGCAGTCCAGTAAAGTATCTACCACATTACCAAAAATATAGGAACCTTCAAAACCTCCAAGCTCCTCCACCTCCCACCAGGGAGCTAGAACTGAGAATCCCGTGTGGAAAAAAAAGAAAGAAAGAAAGAAAAAAAGAGAAAAAAAAAGAAGCAATAATTAAAAATCCCTGTTTTGCCCAAAGAATTCCTTTGTTCGAGGTATGTAAATGTCTTTGACTGCTTGTAAACTCTTTCATTAGCAGTAGTTCCCTGGCTCAGTAATCTGAGTTTGGGAATAGAGAAGTCTGAAAGAGTGTTACTCTGAAACAAAACATCTGTCTTTCAGTCAAGACTAAACTGACAAGCAACAATTTAGTTGTCTAGACTCAGAGCTTTCAGGATTTCAGCCTACATAAATGTCAAGATGCCTAGGTAGGGCTCAAAGGTGAGTGACAGTGTCGGCAAATATACATTGGAACTTCAATTATCCAAACCCTGATAACTCTCAGTTACCTGAAGTTTAAACACGTCCCCCCTCACTCTTAGTTTCCACATTTTTCTGTAAAATCCCTTTGTACAGAACTGCCTATGTCTTTGCCCAGCTTTGTCTGTAAACTTGAAGATCTCGTCTCCTAAGGAGCTTAGTGTGTCTGCCAGATCACAGCACCCACAACCCCTTTCTGACAGAGTCTGTAATTATCCTTTCATGTTACCTGTTACATTTGAATGGAAGTATTAAAATAAATAAATAATAGTTTTTATCTTTGCTATCTCCAGCTACATTCCACTGCTCCTTAGGAGAAGTGCTGCTGGGGCACCCATCATCCCAACACAGAGCATGGAAATGCCATTGCTTTAAAGACACTGCATAGAGGGTTGTGTCCTTTACTTAGTGGATTGGATGGGCTCTACGGGTTAGCAGAACTCACGGTCGGTAAGTTGATCTCGCAGACAAAAATCTTCACTTAGTTACTCTCCTGTAACATCTTTGACATCAACAGTGAAGAATTTTGGGGCTGAGTGAGGCCTCTGAGCAAGAAACTGGCCCTATGAGGAAGAATAAGGGGATTTTTGGCCAGGCAGTGTGGGCTTTCACTCTAGCTGAAGGCGAAGAGCCTGATCTTGCCAGAACAAATGGCACAAGACATGGAAGACCCAGTAATGCAGAGGAAATTAAAATCCTTTTCCCCATTTGGAAGCAGAATTACAAATGTGAACTAGAAGGCAAAATGCAGTCCAGTTTCATCTGTGGCTTTGTCTGGGAATGAGGAGAAAATAAAATTAATAGGGTTGTTCAATTGTAGGTTTTGTAGATATAAAGAAATCTCATTCTCCTGGCAGCAAATTAATACTGCAAAGAAAAATCAGCAATGGAAGACAGTCCAGACCGTGCCCATTTCAATATTTAGCGAGTCCTGGTGTCTTAGGTGTCCCATGGTGATCAAAACCAAAATAAATTAAAGTTGTGTTTTAATTGAATTGCACAATGACATTTATTTAAACATTAGTAAACAGATGCAATTTTGTGCAGGGCTTTAAATTACATTTCTTACATATGCATTTAATTTGAATTTATTGAGATGGTTATTTATGTTAATAAAATAATTAAAAGCAGTTATTTAAGAGTAACTATGAAGTAACTGTGTAACTACCTATATTAATAAGACAGTTAGTTAAGGGATAATGTCTATTGCTTTATAGTGTAATTGCAACAAACAGCTGCTGAGTTTGATTAAGAGCTGAAGTGGAGCTAAAGCGTTCGAGCAATCTCAAAAGCTATTTGTTGTAAATGTTCTACAAAGCAATAGCTATTATTCCTATTGTAAAAAAGCCATAGTATAAACATTAAAATATAACTCCTTAGTATGATGCTTTTTTCTTGGCATATCCAAGCACCTCCCTGGGAATGGTGGGGCTAGAGATGGGGCTTTGGTGGAGAAAAGGCTTTCTGGGAGGGAATAATTTGGTTGAACACAGCTTTGTTCACATCTCCCCCATGTGAGAATAAACCTAACTGTGGAGCAGGGCACTGTCTGTTCTTGCAGGCTGCATGTTCAGTGTTACCATTAAGAAATCCTTGGCTGAATCCCTCTCAAATTTTGTAAGAAAATCTCAGCCTGAGCCTCAGGTCTGACCTAGAAATTTCTTGAGCTTTTTCCTGGAGTGTAAGAAGGGACACCTGAGCATATAGTAAAAATCCTTCTGCAAGTTTGTCTCTGAAATGGCTGCTGCCACTCCATAACTCCATCATTAACACATGAAGCAGACACTTCCTGGTCCCCAAGCGTATCCTGCTTTATGGCACTGACACATACCTAAACCACAGACCATTAATTTCAGTGGGATCAAGTAAGCAGATAGGCATTACTTATGTTGCAGTTGTTATTTACAGACTCCATATTCTCCTGCTTCTGGGTAGTGGGATCATACACAAGTCATTGCCTTTCAGATTTTTGCTAGTTTTGTTGCAAGTTTTGTAGTAAACTAGTTAAGGGTTGCTTGATTACTCAAAAGATGCTTTTTTTCGACTTTTATGTGAGAGCAGCTCTGAATAGTAAACATGTTGACTGAGGCACGAATGGACATCTAGAGTCAACTCCATTTTGCTGCTCCTCATCTGTGCACCTCTGTGCCTCTTTTAAAACTGAAAATCTCACGGAGCCCAGAAGTGCTAGGAAATGCTGCTAAGCAAAATTGTACCAACAAAGATTTGACACATTCATGGTTTTGTAGTGAACAGACCCTAGTGACAGAATTTCTAGGAGAACGAAAACATGTCCATGTCATCCTGGTCCTCACTTCCAGCCAATGAAAGGTGGGTGGTTCTGTGCTGCTGGGAACTGAGCTTGGGAAAAAGGTACTGAAGTCCATTTGGTCAAGTCCCACCAATTCATTCACATCAAGGCAGAGAAAATAGTGTTATGATACAGTCACAGTGGTTTTCCCCCTTTTACACCTCTATCCCAAAGGAGGTAATGTGTCTTTGGCCAATCACTCATATATAATACTTCTACAAAGCCATCAGTTTTGTAGAAGTCAGCTTGGCAAAGCTCTATGCCCCGCAATTAACCAAATACCAATGTGCTGCTATCCTCCCATGGAAAGGCTTTGCTTTTGCATCAGGATCCTCCCCAGGAGCCCCATTGCAGTTGGATCTCCCCAAGCACCCATCAGGCGCTGCGACGGAGCACAATGCTCTACCTCAAGAGACACTTAGGGAAGCCCACACAGCACATTGTCTCCTTAAGCTGCTGGGGCTTGCAGCCCTTCCTAACTCTACCCTAGGGAAAGCTGTAACAATGGATAAAAGATTTGGGCCTCCCAGCTTAGTTACAAAAGATTCTCTTTACTCATCCTCTTAGTGAGAAATCCAGTCGAATGCTTTTTGAAATCTTTCAAATATTAAAAATAAAATAAATCTTCTTATTCCGTCCCTCGGTGAGGTTCTCATTTCAGTGCCATCTTGTCATACACTTCAGGTCCCCTAAAATGTCAAAAGACCCCTTCTGTTCTGTGCAGAAGCAGCCACGTACACAGAGAAACGGTTGTTCCATTCTTTGTGTGCCTTCAGAAAATGGAGGGCAAAAGCCCTCGAGCACTGAGAAGGGGAAGGTGTGCTGGATGCTAACTCATGGGTGTCAGGCTGTGGACTGCGCATTGCCACTAACTGGCTTGGTTGGGATCTGGTTTGGAAAAGGGCTGGAGAAAGCTGTATTGTTGCAGCCAGAGTATTACCTATGCATTTCACTCAGGCACATCAGCCATCACTGTGCGTTGCACAGAGCAGTTACTGTAGAAAACATTGCTTCACCTGCCTGAGCAGCTGGTTTGCCTTTCATTTTCTGCTCTTACTGCCCTTACTGCCAAAATCTGCCTAGGAATGCTCTGCTCCCCCTTGGCACATGCTATTGAACCCCATGGGGACAATATGCTTCAAACACTCTCAGGTCACTTTCAACCCAACAAGGCTGGGAGAATGAAAGCTGTCCGTGTGCGCTGTCATGGAGGAAGCCATGAAGTGACTCTGTTACCTGTGGTCTTAGAGGTCAGTTTTCTTTCCACAGAAAGCTTTGACCAAAACACGGTCATCATTGTTTTGTAAAGAAAATGTCTCTTCCAGAAGCTCTCGCAAGCACCTAAGTGGTTTCCTCTCTCTGCCTTGCAATCTCTCTCCGTCCTTCCTAGGACCTTCTGAATATTCAGTATTGCCTGATTCTAAACATTTCCTTTAAAGTCTTCAGAGCCTCTTAATCTTATCAGAGGTTGTACTGGTATGCAGCCCTGGGTGAGAGCGCACGAGAACTTGAATTTCTCAACAGCAGCTCTTTTCAATAAAGCATATGTTTAGATTCCTGTAAAAAAAACATCCACTTGCCCTGTTAGATCTCTTTTTTGACATCTTGTTATCTCTGAATTTAGCTTTCGTTAATTAGTGAAGGAAATAAACAGCCACATTTCTTACTATTCACACCATCACAGACTGTATTCCAAGCCTATACATATCCTGTAGCTTGTTAAGTAATTCTTTATCCTTTAAGAAATTCCCATAAATCTCTGACCAAGAAGAGCAATAATAGGTTACTTAGTCATCATATTTAAAAATCTGAATCATTTTTACAAGTACCTTTAATGGCTTCTATTAATTACGTGTCTTTATAAAAAAAAGCTACTCCTCTCAAACACAGCATCCTTTCATTCTTCAAGAGGATCTAATTTCTGAAATAACTGAAATTAAGGCACCAATGCTTTGTTTGGGCAAATTAAGCGGGGAAAAAAAAAAAAAAAAAAAAAAAAAAGATGCAGAAACACATCTCAAACATAAGGTAAAAGAATCATGTTCTATTAACTTGTCAGCTATCTTTGCACTATTAGCAAAATTTTCAAGTCAGCCTGCTCGGCTGCTATGATTGGTGCTACGCTGCCAGCAAAATACTGTGTGTGGACTGGACTGTGATTTTAGCTGCAACCCAACTGACACTGAGCCATCATCTCCAGCCCTGCTCTGGGCTTTGCCCCATGTGTCCTTGAGTTAGATTTCATGGTGGCTCTGAGGTCAGCAGGAACAGAGCTTGGAATGGAACTCAAGGGCATGCAGCATCTTTTGCACCCCATCCCTTCCTGACTCCTGCCCTGCTGCGAGAGTTTCCCTGTGCTCAGCAGCATTGCTGGAGGGGCATTTTTTAGGTCAGATGATGTTTTACCCTATTAGTTCCCAGATTAAATGCATATCTTTGGGAGACAGAAATGGTCCCATCAGGGATGTGCTGGTAGGCAGTACCAGCTCTTTCAAGGCCAGCTCAGACTGTTTGTGGATTGAAGTAGCTCTAAAACCACAGTCTTTTTTTTATTCTTGCTCTTCCTTACTTTAAGTCTTAGCTTGCTACCTTAAACACACTACAAAATGCAGCATTCCTTGCCCTGCCACCAGGGCTGAACTGAACCATGTTTTGCAAACTCTTACCGAACAGCATCTCCTGTGTTCATTTTTTTTCCTATGAAGATACCAGAGGCCCTGAGTAACAGATAAAATTTTTTAAGGTCAAATGTAAAACAGAGGTAGCCTCTAACCCTCCATGGCCTCTTTAAGCCCTCCCTTAGTCCATAGGCTGAGAAACACTGAAAAAGGGAGGGTGGCACGGAAGCCTCTTTTTCCACTGTTTTATTTCAGGTCATGTAACCTTGCTCACTCTTCTGGAAGGCCTAAGGAGATCGAGGAGAGGTTTAAAGAAGAGATCTTCCTCTCCTGTTCAGTTGAATAGTCGTGAATTACTCTTGGGAAACTAAAGCAGTATAAATGCTTAAGGACATCTTTTGATTACACGTATTTTTAAAAGATGCTAAAAACAGTTCTACTGAACATAGTGCTGGATTTTTAGGTACTGACTTATTTATCTTAATTTATGGTATTTTCCCCCCTTCCTTGAGAAGCAATGACTATTGATAGATAAAGGGAAGAATTCTGTGTTTTTGTATGCAGCATGAGTCCAGTACTTGGCCAAGACCCAGATCCACTGTGGCAAGAAAGTAATAGATAAACTAACTAGAGACCCAGACTCCCTGGCTAGCATCCAAGAAACATTAAAAAATATAGTACTGCACATAACAAGTAGGAAGATGCATGCAAATGTTGATGGCTTACTGAAAATTTTTAACTTATTAATATGTTGGGTTTATAGACATGCATTTGGACTTTAAAACATGCTCTCTAAGTTCATACCCTGAAATAATCAGTTGAACTATTTCCCTGAAATAATATTTAAAGTAGTACCAAATTGATGAGGGAGTTCTGAAGAAAATTACATTGCTGGATCCCTAGAGCCATAGAGCTTCTTTTGGGAGCATCAGCTCTGGAGCAGTGGCCCAGTTCAGCTCTCAGAAAGGTTTCTGAATAATGACCCCATTATGTTTCTTCCCAAGACTTCCCCACCTTCCAGTCATGCATATGACAATCAGGACTTAGTCATAAAGGTAGCAGCATTCAGTATCTATGGTTTCAAGTAAAAGATGTGGGTCCAGAGCTGTGTGATATACCCAGAGATCTACTAAAGGCTTATAGGAAGGAGATCTTAAGAACACTGGAGACTGAGGATCGTTGGCTAATGTAAGATTTAGTATTGCCAACACTTAGAATGAATCTTATTCTTGTGAGTATTCTAATGGATGCATGATATGGCTCATATTACCACGTCCATGTTGCTTATAACTTTGAAGTCTGGAGAACATTATAGCTCTCCATGTAGATCTGGTTTGTCACCCAGCCCTGGTAAGACAGAATAGTCACTGAGCAAAAGGTCCATGATTACACTGAACTACTGGCTGAAAGGGCAATAGATGAGGAAAGATGTCAAGTCTTCACATTCCATATTCATTTATACGCAAGTCTGGTGAATTCTGGTTTTCAATTATTGACATACAATTGCTAATGCAACCCCAAAATGATTTTAATTTCAATGTAGATGGTGTTCTCACCATTTTCCATGTTGATCTGAACAGCCAATAACAGTATTTTGTGCAAAGTAACTGTGATCACAAAAGTGCAAAATACACAGGAACAAACCCACTGGAAAAGTAGGTGAGTTCCAGGTGAGGCAACGCATATGGAGCAGACAGTGCTGCCCTGTGAAACAATGCCGGAGCTTCAAATGATAGTTTCTCCCTATCAAAGCAATAAAAGATTCAGTGATTGTACTTCATTAACAATTATAGCTATCACCAGCATTCACAAGAGGTGTTGAATCGCTGTATTTTATGCTTTTGAGGCAGTAGTTTGTTTCTTTCTCCATGTAATTGTATATATATATACTGGGGAAATAGTATATTGCTAGAGCTGCAAGGTGAGTGGTGGGACTTGCTTCTCAGGTGTTTTTCCCTTAGTCTCCATTCCCATCACATTTGCGCTCAGTTTTGTAGGAGCTGGAGGACGCATTTCATGGTTGATGTTGTACTAAGTGAGCCTTCTCATACAGTGTTGTTTTTCCTAATCTCTCAACTCTAATTGTTGCACACAAATTGTTTAATAAATAATGTTCAACAGAAAAAAGAAAAAAAAAAAGAAAAAAAAAAGAAAAAAGAAAAAGGATATTAATTAAGAAAAGGATTTAGGCTGACTCTGTTTCATACATGAGACAAAAGGTTAAGTAAATGCCAAGGCCGCTATGCCTCTCCAAACAATGAATATTAGTTTTAGAATCATTAATGTCTGCTTAGAAAACAGAGTCATACTGGAGACTTGTATGCCAAAATAACCAAGGCCAGGGCTGTTTCTTTTCAATCTGAAGCTAAATTATTCTCCAATAGAGGGCTAAATGTATGCAATTAACAGTGCTAGGTAGGACAACAGGGAATGCCACTTTTAATATGTAGCCAAATTGAGATCAAGTTTTTCTTTGAATCTGGTAACTTGGACATTTAATATGCACAACCAAGCTCTGCAACAGAGTGAGTGAGAAGAAGCAGATAATTAACTCCTTCACTGCTTGTCAGTGGAGACAGAATGGTTAGGCTGCTCTTTACTGACATGGGTCTTCTAAAGTTGATGGATCTACAAAACAGTTTTTTTCAAGTGCCTTCCTTGTGTGGGCAAAAGTTAAGACAGCTGCATAGCCTCTGTTAGAAAGAGGATTACCACATTGTATTTTTGAAGAAAACTTTATCCTAGGAGAGATTCGTTCCTCAGACTGGAGGGAGCTGAGGTTGAAACAAGTATGATCAGTATGAGTTTCACTGAAATTCTTATTCAGCCTCTGAGTTGAAAAGCTTAAAGAAGAGTAGGTTGAAAGGCTCAATGATATATTTTTTAAAAGAATAACAAAATACTCTCTAAGCAAGTGCCTCTCACCAGTACGTAGGCAGAAGTCAAGGTCTTTGTTAAAAGTTCCCAGCACCCCTAAATGCGAAAGAAATGTTCTACACCAGACAGGACATGGTACATGCCAAGTCATCAGTGCCCATTTAGTAGGAGTGTGCCTAATACCAATGTTTAATTCCCACCCAGTAGTCTCTAAGAGAATAAATATATTTACTCCCAATATACTACAAGGAGATAAATGATGGTGAAGTGACTTGCATAAAGCAAATAAATTGAGCAATGTCCAGATGGCCCTGATCCTGAGCCCTGGCTAAGAATTTGCTTAGGATGTCTATAATTTACAGTTTGAGACTGGGCAAGAAAGCCAGTCAAGCTGCTGCTGTCTTTCTAGGCCTGGATTGGCTCTGAAAAGTTGAAAACTGCAAAGTTCAAATGCATTTTTACTTCTGACTGTAGCTAAGCTAAATCTGCACTTCCTTGCTCTGGGTCCTGCTTGAGTTTAAAGCCAAAGGGCAGCATCCCTGTCCAGGGAAAGTGACTTCTCACCTATCGAGGCTTTCAGAGAAGAGACTGCCTCTGAAGTCAGCAGCCACGCGCAAATAAATCCTCTGCTTTGGAAAAGCTACAGTTAAATAGTTCAAGTTTTGTTTCTAAGGCTGCAGTGCATTAGCAGCTCTCATTTGACTGAGTAAATATGATTATGCTGAAGTCCTTTGCATTGTCACCAACGGGAGGAGATAGCTCTGCTCTAGGGCTTGTTTCAGTGAAGGGTCTGCACTGTAATGTGTTGTATTTACATTCAATATTTGTGACGTGTCCAGGTCTCCCTCTCCAGTTCCTGGTGTTTGCTGCTTTTGAGAGAAAAATTGATATGTGAGGAATGGGCCCATGCAGGGACACATGCTCGGCCCGATTCCAAGACCTGTGCTTTCCTTGCAGGCTTTACACCTGCTGCTGCTAGTTTACCTGACCTCTCCTAAATCATCTTCATTAAGACCATTTGGAAAGAATCGGAGCATTTTTCTACTTGTGACTCTTTATCTTTTGGAAAATTTTGTCTCTGGAGAGACCACAGTATGCCCCCTCCTGCCCCAGTGTTCTGACTGTGGGGGAATGCGTAGACCTCACAGTGGGAAGGTCTCTTAGCAGGAGTGCAGGTTGCCTGGGACCAGCCTTCCTCTGGCTGCATCTGCCCGTCACACCACCCGGCAAATATTTTATTTGGAAAATGTTTAGCTTTCAGTTATTTAGCCATGACTTTGTGCCAAAAGAGCCAGCATATCCTCACTGTATTTGCTCAAGGTCTGGCTCTGGTGCCATGGTGTGAGGGATTTCCTTGCAGGCAAGGCCAGGCTGAGGTCAAACTTTCCTCTTGTGTCCCTTCTGCAAACCGTGCTGTCCTTGCAGTTTTCTCTCAAGCAGTGTGGCTTAGTGGCATTGGAGAGGAAATCTCCGGGATGCTTAGTATGATGACACGTTCAATGTCACAATGTAATTATCTCTTAGAGGTAGGTCCCAGCACTCCCTATCTGTTCTGTTAGGCACTGTCTGCTCATCTTCCCATACCTTGCATCCAGTGACCAACAGGCGGGCAAAACAGCCCTGGGTCCTTTCTCCTGATGTCACCAACCACAAAAGCAGATAAGAGAGATTCCAAATTGCTGTACAGCAGAGAAAACTGATGCGCCTCATGAGCTGTTTGGTTATTTCCCTCTGCAGAATGCCCTTTCACAGAACACAAATCATTCTTGCATCATATTCCTTCACCACAGCCATCGCTGGCTGTCCTAGTGCCACAGTGACAGGGTCACCTTAGGTATGTACACACAGAGATGTATGCCTCACACCATCAAAGCAGTTCCTAAAATAGGGAAGGAGAAGGGCGCTGACACTTTGTTTGTATGAGGCCACTCGCAGAGGCATCTCTGTTGCACCTCTGGCTGCTTTGGGCACAGAGGTGTTCACGTTGAGATCGTGCTTTCCTCAGAGACATCACTGATTTCACAGCACATCAGTGTGTCTCTGGGTGCCAACGGGCCGGACAAGGGCTGAGCCCTGCTCTTTGCCCTGTTTAATCCCCAGTGCCGAGCCAGCAGGACACTGCAGACTATTGGGTTCCACTCAGGCATAATTCCATCATTACCATTGATTTGTTCTCTCACACTCCCCACGGTGCTTTTAATCAACTCTCCATCTTTGTGCCTTCACACCTTCACGCTTTTCATGATTGGCTCTGCTACCTTCTGCCTCTGCAATGAAATAGTACCAATAGGAATCTGCTTGCATCTTACATACATTAACAATCCCATTTCTTCTCTCTCTGGTCCACTGAAGGGATCTCCCTCTCCCACAAAGGCACCACTGTCTCTGCATGGTGCTCTGGTAAGCGCAAGGCTCCTATTCATTTGTTCTCAACGTCTGGTACAATGGGCTATAACTGTAGTTTTAGTTACTGGCCTCCTTGGTTTACTTCACCTTCAAAAGGCTCTTTTATACATTAGAAGTGAGGGAGATGCTGACATTAAATTTGCCCGTCTTGCCATAGCATTGTGCAGCGAAGATAAAACTAACACGCAGGTAAGGCGATAAGTAACTCACAAGCCAAAAAAAAAAAAAAAAAAAAAGAAGTAAATAAGATCAGCAAATACGGTCATCATCACATTCATTACATGAATGCAGTGTGGTGCTGGAAAGAACTCCTTAGCCCTTCAGTTCTGCATTCTCACCATCATTTATCAGCTGGTGTACTTACATGTCACAGCTACTGTCCTTTTTGGCATCCTGTGTATCACTGAAGGACTCCCAGCTGTGCCATGTGATGCACTGGGCACTCAATTAATTGTAGAAGATAAAAAAATTTCCAATATGCTCCTAAAGGAACGCTCAATAAAGCAAAATAGTGTGATTTACCAACTCAAAGAAGCATGGACTAATAAAATATCATCATGGGACTGGCCTTTCCCCTAGACCTTCCATAGTTAGTTAGCACTGAAACTATTTGGAATTGTTTGAAGAAAACAAACATGAGTCTAATCAGTCCACAGCACTACACAGGCTGCTTTCAATGACACGTTTCATTATTGCTGTCTCGAGTGACTGTGACCTGTAAAATCCTTAAAGGAGCCTGCTGCTTCTTTAAGCAATTATTCTGTGGTCACTTTTATGCGTGCATATAGTTCTCCATAGCAAAGCAGAGTTTGGGGAGTAGTTCTAGGAATCAACTCAGAGCTCCTCCATAGACAAAGCCCTATAGTCTTTGCAGAAAACTCTTTAAAAGAGCAATGTATTGAACTTCCAGCTAAAAGAGCCAAGCAGAAAAATGTAGAAAGAATATGAGCATAGAATCACAGAATCATAGAATGGCTTAGGTTGGAAGGGACCTCAAAGATCATGTAGTTCCAAACCCCGCAGCCATAGGTTGGTTGCCTCCCAGCAGCTCAGGCTGTCCAGGGCCCCATATAACCTGGCCTGGAATACCTCCAGGGATGGAGCACCCACAGCCTGTTCCGTCACCTCACCACCCTCTCAGTAAATAATTTTTTTCTAATATCTAAATTAAATTTCCCCTCTTTTACTTTAAAACTATTCCCACTTGTCCTATTACTATTAGACTATGTAAAATTTTGGTCCCTCTCCTGCTTGTATGCTACCTTCAAGTACTGGAAAGCTGCAGAGAGCTCTCATGGAGCCTACTCATCTCCAAATTTAACAAGCTCAACTCTCTCAGTCTTTCTGCATAGGAGAGGTCCTCCAGCCCTTTGATCATCTTCATGGCCCTCCTCTGGACCCACTCCAACTGCTGCATGTCTTTCTCATGCTGGTGACCGAAGGCCTGGATGCAGTACTGTAGACGGAGCCTTAAAAGGACAGAGCAGAGGGACAACTCCCTCCCTCTCCCTGCAGCCACCCCTCTTTTGTTGCAGCCCAGGGTACTGCTGGCCTTGGCTGCAGGCACCAACTGCTGGCTTATGTCCAGCTTTTGTGTCCAGCAGGACTCCCAAGACCTTCTCCATAGGGCTGTTCCTAATGAATTCTTCTCCCAGACTGCACACATACCTGGGGTTGCCTTGACCCAAGTCTAAGTCTTGGGTCTCTCATGTCTGGGTCTCTCTTGGGTCTCTCAAGTCTGTCATGTCTGTCCAAGTCATTTTAGTTGGCATCCCTTCCTTCTGTTATATCAGCTGCACCACTCAGCATGGTGTCATCTACAAACTTGCTAAGGATGCACTTAATCCCTTCATCTGTGTCACTGATAAAGATGTTGAAGAGTAGCAGTCCCAAGATGGACCTCTGGAGGACAACACACAAGACTGACCTCCACCTGGACAGAGAGCCATTGACCACAACCCTCTGGCTGCAGCCTTCCAGTTGAATAGTCTACCCTTCAAACCCATACCTCTCCAATTTAGAGATAAGGATGTGGTGGGGAACCGTGTGAAAGACCTTGCAAAAGTCTAGGTAGATGACATCAGTTGCCCTTCTTTGATCCATTGATGTAGTCACATCATTGTAGAAGGCCACCAGAACTACACATATTCGTGCATATACATATGTACACACAACAATGCAGGCAGTGTACATGCATACACTTTGTATACACAACACAACATACGGATTTTCATGGCTGTACTGAGGATACAAGTTCAGGTCCTTGCCAAGTGTGCTGAGCATGGGTCTGTGAGCTGCTGCCAGCTGATGGTTGTTACAGATCATATCAACTTGTTCAAGCAACTGAAGACACAGTCAGCATCGCAAGCCAGTGCTTTAAGAAAGCAACTCCTGTTTAAAAGAGGCACACATCCACCATCCCATCCATGCATGGGGAAACACTTCTTGGAGTATTCTGAGCAGCAGAGCCGGACATGCAGAGGCTGCTCCTGACCCTCTTGCCTTGGGCACATCACTTAACCCTCTGACGGAACTGCAACCAACAGCATTTGCTTACCCCTACAGGCAGATTGGGAGGATTAATTAATATTTGCAAAGTGCTTTGAAGATGAAAAGTAGCTTGTTAAGTACTATAAAGTATTATTAATAGTGATAACAAACTGATAATTTCAGAGTATGTATGGCTTTTCTTAACCTTTTCAGCAAGACCTTTCATTTCAAACAGCTGAAGAGGCAACACCGCTACAGACAGCATGCCCATATTTACCAAAGCACTGGGGACATGTTGATGGAACAAGGCACTAAATAAGTACTGTTGCTGCGATCAACGACCAGCGCTGACTAAGCGGCAAACCGGCTAGGCTAGCCTCCTCCGTTCTGGACACCCCCAGCCCAGGGACAAATGGGATGGACACACA
>PPHD01005946.1:0-25408 GCA_002909625.1 Bambusicola thoracicus | reverse complement strand
CTGCTGCAGCCCCCATGTTGCTGCTCACTCCCACCCCCCTATTCCCTCCCTGGCCAGGGCCAACTGAGTGCTCTTTTTGCAGAGCAGATTCACCTCCTCCCTCCCCTTTGGGATGACTTTCTTTCATCTCCCAATTCCCAAAGGCTTTCTGTCTCTCCACAAGTGCCAGGAAGAGAGCCGCTGTGCTCAGTGTGCCGTACGGACACAGGGTCATGCAATGGTCTAATAGCATCCCTCTTCCATTTCATGCTCAGGGAGAAGACAGAACATGGTGATTATGACCAGATGATGCATCAGCAAGACTAAAACCCAGGTCACCGTTCTCCCCATCACCTCCTTTTGGGAAAGAAACTAGGAAAAGGCACCCCTTGGTTTGGCCGAGTTCACATCTACCAGAGTTGCTCCCCTGTCCACGCACCATCCCCTAGATTGGCTGTTCCCCCAGCATTCAAGTCAGGGGAGCGATCAGCACCAAACCCTCTGGCAGCTGAGAAATTCACCTCCATCACATGGGACAAGTGGGCGGCCACGAGACGCCAAGGAGTCCCTTTGCTTTCTCCAGTGCCCATGTAAAATTTAAATGGACAAGGAAGAAGCTGCTGTAAATAATGCATCTGTGGTGCACTACACGGCTTACAGAGCGCATATTCATTGTCTAGTCTTATTTAAAGAAACTCAGCCCTGCCTGCATCATTAAAAATGTATCCTGGTTTCAGCTTCACCCCGTGCACACTCACCGCTGCGAAGCAGGTGGCTCGGTGGCTGTTTTCGTGCCTTCCCGCTCTCAGCTGCTCCTGGGCAGCCCCATGCTGGTATGAGGGAGGCCTCTGGGTCACATGAAAAATTCACATACCTGGCATCGGGAGTTTCACATCCCTTTACTCCTCGCTCCTCCCTCGCACCTGGGCCTGGGCTGGCACCAGAACTCAGGACTCGCTTCCTGCATTGCCTCCAGATACCGGCAGCGTCCTCCGAGCTCATAAACGATGCTAATGAGAGTGGCTCAGCTCCACTGCAGCCAAAGCATAAATCCCACCACTTTCCCATCCTCCTCTTAAGAGGACTTTGGTGCTTTGAGTTGCTAGGCTTAGCCAGTTTGAAGAGCACCGTATCTCCTTGCACTGCACCACCCAGGGTGCTCTGCTCCCAACACCATCTGCATGCCCCAGAGTGGAAGCATTGCTTTGGCTCCCTCCACTCAGCACTGAGCAGGGTGAGAGGCACGCACTGGTGCTGGGAAGCAGCTCACAGCTATTCCACCACCTCCCTCTCCGGAGCGCTGTAGTTCTCCCCAACACATCCACCTTGCTCACACCCTGCAGCTCTGCTCCCAGCACTATGTGTGGGGGTTTGCTGGCTCCTGGCAGGCACTGCAAAGGCATTCAGCTCAGCCTTCGGTGCTCCAAAACTCGAGCAAGGCTGTGTGCAAAGGTGGTTGAGGAGGAGAACCAGAAGGAGCAGCACCCGGGCCATCCTAAGCTCCCAGAACTACATGCACTGCCCAGCAAAGCCCTACATGCTGCTTTGCTGCAATAGTCAGGCAGCCCCAGGCAGCTCCCCAGGCAACCTGCTCAGTGCCACCAGCATGAGACAGAGCACCTCCAGACACCCACCCCAGCACCAGGCACACAGGGCAGCACAGGTGGTTTCCACCCCTCCAATCTCCCTTAAATGGACCACGTGCCTGCATCCAGCTGAGTTCTCTGCATCCCCACTGAGGAGCTCTTCCAGAGACACAGTGAGAAAACCTGGGAGATAACACATGCCTGCGACATTAGCAATTAAGGAACATTAATTATAATAATAATAATTATCACAAAATAGCATTTTTATGGCACAATATTATGCTGAAGGATTTACAACATACTGAATCATGAAGTTCGTAATTAAAGTTATTTTAGTTTCTAATTCTGCTTTAATTCTATTCAATAAAAGATATGATAAATATACCTTAAAAAAAAAAAAAAAAGCAGAAACCATTACTTAAGTCAATTTGCCTACACAGGGATGTTATATTGCAGCTCAGAGATCCCCTGAGAAGCATCACAAACTTTGGCGAGGATGAAGTGTCCAGCACTGTGAAATACATAGCAGCAGCTCCTGGCAGCACAGCATCCAAGCTTCAGTTTCACACCCAGGAGCCATCCTGAGAGCTGTTGCTGTTTGGTTCTTTTTTTTAAGCCATTGATGGTCACCTGGTCCAATCGCCTGCACTGAACAGGGACACCACAGCTCCATCAGGTGCTCAGAGCCCCTCCAGCCTCACCTTGGCTGTCTGCAGGGATGGCACCACCACTTCTCTGTGCAACCTGTGCCGGTGCCTCACCACCTCACTGTAAAAAAACTTCTTCCTTACGTCCAGTCTAAATCTCTTCAGTCTGAAACTGTTTCCAGCTCCAACCGTTTCACTGGCTCCCAACTTCAAGTCACGCACCTGTAACAGTGGGTATGAAAGAAAGGGCAAACAAAAAGCCTCAAATCCAGCCTTGAGATACTTGGAGACTTGTTTTTTCCCCCTCAGCTTTCTTCCATCAGAAAATGTTGACTTGCTGAAGGCTTTTACAAAAAGAAAACTCACAGCCATTTTGATGAACATTCATCACCACAGAAAGGAGAAAAGAAAGGACAAAAATTCTTAGCCATGGTTGAAGAATCGTGTCTTGGCAGAGACGTGGCTGATAGTTCCATTTTAAAAGGATGTTTCATTTCCATTTCTCTTTAAATAAACTCCACAATATTAAAGATGCCAAAATCAGGGCGAGGAGGCTGACACCGACCAATGCAGAACGCTCCAACCACCCCATGTCCTCCGTACAGGGAATCCAAGTAGGAAGCCTACTTGGTGAACAAGACACAGTTTGAAATCCCCAGTTCTCCCCCAGACAAACCAGCTCTGCCTCTGCTTTGCCTCTGGGCCCACAGCACAGCCTGCCAACCTCTCTGGGCCTGGATAGGCAGGCAGCCCCTGCTGCCAGTGACTTAATTTCTTCATCATTAATTTAAGTGCTTCTGTACCCACTGCTGCCCACTGAGGTCTCCCAAACGTGGATTATCTACCTCGGTGCAGGAAGCATTACAAGCGATCCGGGAGCCGCTGTGCCCTGGCACACCGATATGCTGGAAATGATGGCTGGTTCGGGAGGCAAGAGGGGCAGTGCTGGTTCCCAGAACAGCAGTGGATCTGCTGACAGGAGATGCGGGCACAGGCTGTCCTAGACAGAAAGGAACCCGGCTTCTGGCAGGGGAGACAGAGGTCCCCAAAAAGCAAAGCAGGAATGGTGAGGTGTGCGAGTGAGGGAAGGGAAGGGGCTCTAACTAAAAGGCACCTAAATTACCAGCAGGGCCTTTAATTGATTGATTCTGGGAGAACGATTTCTAAATTATATCCTGACGTGTTCAGTGCAATCAATAAATGCATTAAAGTGGAGGAGGCTGCGAGCCCTCTGCTTGTACAGCTCCCTGCCATCCTCACCGCCACGCCGCAGTGCCAGGCGGCTCCCTGAAACGCCCGTCCCTTCCCAGTCACCGCAGAGCTCTGTGCTTCCACTGCAGCCCGGTGCTCCTCTTGTCCCAACCCCGGCTGCTCTTTACAGACTGATCAGTCCTGTGAAAACAAGAGAGGTGCAGAACCATCCTCTCAAAAAGGATATGCCAGAAGCCCTGACAAGCTCAGCTACCTGGGTACTGCGGGGCGGCAGACTGAGGAAGGGGTTTAGAGCTCTTAGGAAGGGCTTTAGCGATTCAAAGCAACAGCCCAGAAGTTCCCTCTCTCTGTGTGTGCTTCCCTGGCAAACCCCCACTACCCGAAGGGAGAGCTGGGAGCTGGAAGAACAAAAGCGACTCCAGGCAGTGCAGCCTGTTGATTAAATAAAAAAGTTTACAGAATGATGAGTGAAAGACAGTTAATGATGCATGGGACTGTTAGTGGCAGGGAAAACGCTCTAAATTAAAGTCCTCAAATATGAAAAGAATCAGTGTTTAATAAGACAGTTAATGTACGTTATTTAAATGTCACTTCATTATTAAAAGTGTATATTTTTTGAGGTCTAATAACCATGTAATTGAGGCATCTTTTCTATGGTTAAACCTTGGCAAATATGTTTTTCATAATTAGCTGGTATTTATTTAACATGCAATAACCATCCCATTAAATTTAATGACTTCAATTAATAGGTACAGAGGGGCCTTTTTTAATGTCAATATGTATTTTTAACGCCAGCTCGCAGCGCGGTGCCGCAAGGCAGCTCGGCTACCTGTTGGTCACTGCGATGGGCAGGATGCTGCGCTCAGCACTGCTGATGGCACGGGGACTGCAGGGCACAAGGAGAGCGGTGCCAGCAGCACTGCAGGGACACAGCCCTGTCCACGTGCTTCTCGCCCAGGCATGAGCCTGAAGGGTGAATTTTGCTGCCGGAGGCAAACTGGAAAGGCTCAGGCTGGTGTAACCTCGGCTGAGCCTCGCAGCCTAAATGAGCAAAGAGTCCAGGGTAAATTAACTCCTTTAACAAACCATCGGTACGGAGTTATTAACCAGCTTGTAATAAAGCACGGCACGAGGCTGTGTGTGCTGCAATCCATCTGGGCTCCGGGCTACAAAAACCCATCAGGTTAGAGAGGGAATCTCCGCTGCACAAGCGTGCTGCTGGACCCCGCTGCCCCAACACCTCTCAGGCCCCCAAACACCCCTCCTACGTCCTCTGGGCTGCCTCCTGCCCTGCCCAGCCCCTCAGCCCACACAGACACCCCACTCCACTGCCAGCTCCCAGAGGACTTAAGCTCACCAAGTGCCCGCCAACCACAGACCCCAGCCCGTCACCAGCCACCAAGCGCTTTTTCCTTATTTTCTCCTTATTAGATTTTGAACATTTGTTCAGTAAGAATAAAATCAGACAAATTAAACCCTCACCCAGCACAGGGCACTCGTTTCGGGAAAGATTAAGCCACAGGCGCAGCGCTGCAGCAGCTTCCACCCACAGGACCGTGCTGAGAGACGGCGCGTTTCTGAGCCCAGACCCAAACCCACCGCAGGCAGCACCGCACCACAGGATGCCTGAGGATGCAAGAGGGGAGAAAGCATCTCCACACCCTGCAAACTGAGAAGCACAACTGGGAGCAAAACCCTCAGAAACCAATTGTCACCCACAGGAAGCAGCGCACTACAAATAGAATCTTAGAACCATTCACGTTGGAAAGGACCTCTCCTACGATCACCAAGTCATCCAACCCAGCCCACCATGCCCACAACCACGTCCCTCAGTGCCACATCTCCACGGTTCTTCAACACCTTCAGGAACGGTGACTCCACCACTCCCCGGGCAGCGGTGCCAATGCATCACTATTCCTTCTAAGAAGAAATTTTTCCTAACATCCAATCCGAACCTCCCCCTGGGCCAACATGAGGTCATCACCTCCTGTCCTATCGCTGTTACTTGTGAGCAGAGCCCAATCCCCACCTCACCACCACCTCCTTTCAGGACATCATTAAGAGGGATAAGTTCTCCCTGAGCCTCCTCTCCTCCAGTCTGAACGACCCCACATCCCTGAGCTGCTCCCCATAAGATTTGTGCTCCAGACCCCTCACAGCCTCGATGCCCTCAGCACGCTGCTCCAGCACAGCCATAGCAGCCGGCCCCAGAGCACCCCCCGGGCACCCCAAGATACCCATGCCCAGAGGCAGCTCTGTCCCTGTGGAGCAGCCACCCGAGGGGAACCCGGCGCTAACTGCAGCTCAGGACCTGATGCCCAAGCACAATTCTGCTTTTAAACACAAACGTGCAGCGTGGCACAGAGTCGCAGACCCAGAAGGAAAGCACAAAGAAAGAGGGCACATTTCAGTGCAGCTCAGCAGAGCCATGTGATCCGCGCAGCAGAGGGACGTGGTGCTGCTGCCGTGGGCCCCAGCAGACCCGGGGCCTCCATGCTCCCCGTGCAGACCCTTCGCCACCCGCACAGCCCTCCCGTGGAGGCTCTGGCAGTTTTACGCCTGATCTGGCGGTGCCGCCGTGCCGGAGGAGCACCGCTCCGTTAGGCCTCGGCCTACACAAGGACGCAGCCCCGGCTCTGGCGGAGCTCAGTGCCCCGCAGCCCCCGGGAGCAGAGCCAGGGCTGCCGGGGAAGGAGCGGAACGCGGAGCCACAGTGCCACCTCGTGCTGCCTGCCAGAAGGTCCCTGCCGGGAGTCGCAGGGAGTCACCACCACACGTCCCCCACTCGCGATTTTCCCACCCAGCCCGCAGCTCTGTCGCTGGCACAGCTGTGAGACGAGCGACAACGGGCACCCCGGCGGGGCACGGTTTGTCCCCGGGTCCTCACATCCCCTCACGCAGCCACCCAGGCCTGGGGTGCACAGCAAACCCCGCACTGCCCCCGCTGACACGGGGCCGTACCCGCTCACAGGCGGCAGAGGGGAGAAATCCGCTTCACAAATTACCTGGAGCACCGAACGGCCCTTCTTATCAAGGCTGGACGGGTATTCAATTTTCTCTTCAAACGCCTGCCTTCTGAAATGGTAATAGAATTTCAAATCTAGGGGAAAAGGGAGGGGAAAAACTGAATATGCGAGGATTAACAATGAGGGAGAGAGACAAAGGGAGAAATTATACCAAAAATACAGTTGGAGCCTTTTGCGGGAATTAATTGAATATAAATATAAAGAGAAAATCAACGGCCTGGTGCTTAGGAGTGGGGAGAAAAGGGGTATTTTCTGAGTTTAATTAACCTTTTTTTGCCAGGAACAATTAGGAGAAGGGGGGAATGGAGGGAGGGGAGAGCAAAGGCTCCTGATTGTTTCGGCTTCCAGCGGATGATTACGGGGCAGGCAGGGTCAGGGTCTGCCCACGCGGCTGTGGGGGCTGCGTGGGTCCCGCTGCCCACGTGCCAGCGCTGTGCACATCAATAAGTGTTTGTTGGCCTCATGGGTGACTGAGAGGAGCCGTGCTGCCCTGACAGCACGGGCTGGAGGCGGCCAAAGGGGAACATCCCTTCATGGCAGAAGGACAGCGCAGGGCACCACAGGTAACAACAGATGGGTGACCGCAAGAAGCCCTCCATCCCCACGCTCTGGAACGCCGTGAGGCCTGGTGTGAGGATGGGCTACAGCTCAGCCTGGAGCTGGAACAGGAGATTAATAAGTTAAACCCAACACCAGTAAATGTTTGTTGAGCAAACTTGGCTCCTTATCTGTCCAGGAATAGATTGCAAAATTATTCAAGAGTCTTCAGCGGAAATTATTCTTACTATAAGGATTGTTTAAATTGCAAACTGGGAATATTACGGTGAAGCGTACAAGGTATGCAGTAAATTATGGAACCAATTTGTGTAATTTATAAATTGAGTTACATAAATTAGCCACACAACATACAGCATGAATGTCAAGTTGTATACTCAATTGTCACAATAATAGCTCGGCATCAGATTAACTTGAGGATTAATCTAGGCAGTACAAAGTCTGGATATTACAAATAAATATAAATATCAAACTGCGTACCAACAGCTGAAGTTATTGGCATTAATAAAACACAAACACTCAATCACTTACGGAGCATAAAAAGGAGGCAGAGCAGCATTAGTTTGCACGGAGAGCCTCAGACCCTGCGGAGTGCTTTGGGAAGGGCAGAAGCTACCTGAGCCTGCTCCACACATCCACACCTCACTCCTGGGGTACCGCAGTACCTCCATCCACTGCCAACTCCGAGGGGCTACAAAACCACCAGTGAGCCTGCGGGTAAGAAGTTTAGACCAAGGGCACCTTAGTGGCACTCACTGCTCAGCTCTGCCCTTCTCCCCCACCGCTACTCACTAATTCAAGTTCCTGGGTCTTGGAGGAGCCTTAGGAAATGAGAACCGAAGGCGCTGTTTTTTTCCACAGTCAAAAGTAGATTTCTACTACTCATTTTCCTTGAACGCTTCCCCTCCTGCCCCCAAAGACTCAGACTCAGCACGAGAAAGACAACACTGGGCCGGGCACAGCCTTCTTGGGCACACACATCATGAAATGAAAGGTTCTTTTCTTGCAGTATTCAGGTAGGGCTTTGATGGAAGTTGAAAACCTCAAAACGTTTTTTGGGACGAAGGATTTGTAGAGCTGTGGAAGAACCAGAGGAAATGCTACAGACCAGTTTATGAACTGCTTACCCTAAAATAGAAGGCGGGGTGAAATAACACCTCTGGACCAAAGCGAAGCAGCCCTCCTGTGTGGCCACGGGGCCGGGAGCTGGGCTGAGCCACATCATACTTTTGGCCCCACTGTCCACGTTCACAGTGAATGGTGAAGGCTTCTGACTTCAGGAATCTTTCACCTTGTACTCCTTATGAAAAGCTAATTTTCTTTGGAGCTGAGAACGGCAGAATTCTGCCTCCTGAGATCAGCTGTGATTGTATCACCATCTCCTTGCCCAGGAGGGCTGGAAGGTCTGTAGCAGTGTTAAAGCATCAGCTTTCACTCCCAGCAGCTCGAAAGTGAGATTGAGCCCAGTTCTAAGTACAACTTATTAGAAGCCTCTGGAGTTAATGGGCGGGTTTGGTTTTCCCTGAGAGGTTTTAAGGTTGGACCTCCCCAGCGAGGTAAGCAGCAGTGGGCAGTGACTGTGGCTGTGCTCAGAAGGATGATGTAAGATTGGCTTAAAATCATGGCAGGCACATTGGCCTCATTTTTCTGTGCAATTCCTTGCACTGCTGATTGGAGTTTTTGGTTTTTACCAAAATCAGGGTTTGAAACACCTGGCCACAAACACCAGTCACAAAGAGAAAGCAAACACCTCTTTCTCCTGATGCCACACTTGTATACTGTCACCTGAAGATCAGATTCCTATCTACATGGATCTAACCCATTCACTGGCTGAAAACAGCCTTCAGCAAAACTACTTGAGTTCCGTATCAGCAACAAGCAGTGCAAGACCACCTGCAGCCTCCAGAAAGGACTTACGTTTTGTTCTTGGAGGAGCTGAAGTACCAGGCCCCGCTGTCTGAGGGTGCTTCCAAGAAGATTATCGGCTTAGGCACTGCAGCTGAATCTCTCTTCTCTGTCTGTCCGCAGACTGAATTGCGACCCTTCCTTTCACTTCGTTTTCCTGGCAGCGGGGAGGTGAGGCCCACTGCTGGCTGGGTGAGGCCGACAGCTGGCACTGAGCTTCCGTGGCTGGGTTTCATTAGGATGGTGGGGAAAGCAGCCACAAAGTATATGAAATACATTACTGTGGGTATTCAATTTTCTAAACTGCCCGTCAGCCTGCAAACACTTACTTCAGCGCACCACAGGCGCTATATAAAACAATAAGAACGCAGCAGAGAAATAAACAGCTGAGCGTTTCCCCCGCAGCACCGCGCAAGCACCAAATTAAGCTGGGAATAAGCCCGGCACCCAGGTATGCCTGCTGTCAGCCTGTGCTGTTGGGCCACGCTTGGAGCCCCAAGGTGCAGTGGCAGAGCCGTGTCTGTGGGCAGCACCAAGCCTGCAGGAAGGCACCTCTGTGGCATGACGCAGAGGCCCAGCATCAGATGCGCAGCGCCGAGCCACCTAATCCAATAAATTGCAATCCAAAGAAGTTATCATGGGCTGGCAACAGCACAATGGAAGCTAAGGAGCAGAGGGAAAAACACGCGGTACAAAGAAGGCTTGCAAAAGAAAAATAAGTAAATAAGGATTAAGGGGACTATCAAGGCTATTTCATTGAAGCAGCCCATAAAGAGTAATTTCTCTGCCTTTAGTGAGCTTTTATTTTTGCTGATATGATTTAAGCTCAATCCTGAACCGGCGTTTCCCCCCGGCTCGTTAAAGGCACGGAGCTTCCTCGCGCTCACCAGCAGGGCTGCGGCAGCTGAAAGGCTACTGAAGGAAAAGGGAAGAATTAATGCTTTAAGAGCCACACGCGCTCAGTGCTGTATCAAATGGCACAAACTCAAATCTCTCCCTCGGTTCAACCGCTCGGAGGGGGAATGCACGGCAGCACTGGCAGAGTTCCTGTTTACTTGTTTTATGATGGTTGTAACGAGGAACCCATTAAATTAATAGCTGTGCTTTATTTTTAATGTTATGTTTAGCTAATCCTGACTTACGGTGGCACTCCCCATTCATAGAAAATAAAAATCAAACCGGCTTTGTCGATGGACTCCATCACCCACAGAATGGATGCAGAAGGATGTTCGTGCAGTCGTAGGAGGGAAAAAATAACACCCTTTCATTCTTGCTGACGTCCCTCAGCTGGTGCCCATTATAGAAATTAGCTCAGGCAGTTCAAGAACTGAAGAATACAAAACTGATCTAAAGCTGTTAGAAAAATAATTGCCAGTTGGAGCCGTTCCAGCACCTCGGTGAGAGCCCAACGCCACCGAGAGAGTACCAAAGCAGGGAGCCTCGTGCCCGCATCTGCTCGGCCTCTGCAGGTGGATGCTGACTCACGGCACGAATGCTGAGGTCATCCATGGTACAGGGGGGTATTCCATCACCTGAAGGGTTTAAATAATCCATTCACATCCTTCAGAGTATGTACACGGGTCAATGACGCAACTGGATCACAACACACCAAAGCACGCAGCCTTCAGAGGAGGGCGGCTGCCTCAGAGCAGGTCCAGCCTCAGGGGTACAGAAAAAAAACATCTGAAAGGAACAACAGCAGGGAACCCAAAAGGATTCGGAGTTTCCAGCATGACACCCAGGGAGCCAAGGCCTTCTCGCTGCTCCTACCCTATGCCATTTCCTACTTCGCAGTCTGGCTGACCCAGTAATCTTTCCCAGTTTTAAACAGTGATAACATTTTAAATATAGAATAGGAAATGTACTGAACCACATGCACCAGTTTGCCATAAATGTTAGCAGCGGGAGATGGGAGATGAAGACAGCTTTCTCCATGGCTATCAACCCTGTACTAATCCAGTACTAAAGGAGGATTTTTGAGCGGGTGAGCAGATCCTGACCCTCCAAACAGAGCCCTGTGAGCCAAAGGGCTTGGTTTGGGCTCATGCTAATTAGCAAATACATCCCAAAGATGGCAGACATTGTATTTATTTCTAAGAAAAAACCTTCCTGAAAACAAAGGAAGGGGCAAAGGTAGAGAATCAGAAGGAAACTTCAGCTCCCACCCCCCGTTCTCCTTGGGGTAACAAGTCTTTCATGCTATAGCTCCCACATAATGCAACGGCAGGCAGCAGGAACCAAACACAAGCAGCAGCATCTCATAATGCTTTGCACAAAAGGAACTGCTGGACCAAGCAGTTCTACTCCATCAAGCAAAAGCAGGAAGAACATCTAATTTAGGCCATTTGCAAAGGGAAGCTGGCATCAGGTGCAGCTTGTTACATAGCCCAGAAGGAGCAGCTGATTTCAGCTGCAACTTGGAAACTGTAACTTTGTTTGCTGCTCTCCCTTGCAGTGTGGCAAAGGAAAGCTCACTGCCATGTGCCGACCTTTGTAAATGGTCTGAAAAGAGCATGTGTCATTAAATCCAAGACACTTCTGACATGGAGCTCTCCTGAGACCAACAGCTGCTCCATTTGCTCCCTCCAGCTTTGCCCCAGGCTGTGCAAGGACCACTGCTGGGTAATTAACACCAGGGCAGGAGCATCATTACTGCCCCAACAAGCTCAGTGAGCAGAGGGTGGCCCAGGCTAATCACTTCAGTCCCCATCGCCCTTCAGTCTCCCAATGCAGCGATGGGAAGCCAAGATGTGCACAAAGAACAGTGATAAGGCTGACAGCTCAGGAGGTCAGGCAAGTCATCTGGGGAGCATCACATCCATCATCTCCAAGGGCAAAAAAAATAAACACGAGGAGCAGGTGTGAGGCTGAGGACCTGCAGGACTCTGAGCAGCCCAACTGGCTCCCATGAGTTTCCCCAGAGTGCTACGCCAGCTGAAAGGAGAAGAGGGTGCAACAGCTGCTTGGGGTGGGAGGGGGGCAAAGAGAGCTGTTGTAGTTGCAGGCCGTATTTAAACCAGGAGCACTGAATTACAGCGGCTCTTGGAGCATCAATACTGCTTCTAACCTGAAAAGACCAAGGCGCCAGGCAAACCAAAGAGCGTGGTCCTGAGACACGTAGAAGAGTGGCAGTGGAAGGCTTTAGGGAATTAGATAATTTATCGACAAGCTGCAAAACACCTTTAACCAGTTTGGAAATAAAAAATAACAATAATTCAAAAGACAAATGGAAAAATTCCGCCTAGGAAAGGAGCGCACAGCATGAGATCACAGGATTCAGCAGACTATAAAATAGGAAATGAGACTTACTCTTCTCCCCCTACAGCTACACAAAACCCTCCTACGTAGATTACAGACGTGCTTGGCAATCGCCTTCCTCCTCCAGCCTCTCCTGTTGCGGACAAGGCAGGATTGGTTGAAGCCTGAATGCAGAGAGGATATTAGATAAAACATCTTGCAAAGCCAAGTGTGAAATATGAACAACAGGAGGCGATGGCTTGTGTTCATATGCAAGATCACAAATGTGGTGCTTAGAGAGCCCGAGATGTCCTTGCACACCGGCATCTCAAAGTGCTCGTGGAATGTTTCATTTAAAAACCTATTGAAGCCTACTGGAAAATTTCTATCGGCTCTGTTATTTGCTTTATCTCCTCTTGCTTTGCTGTTTTTGTTCTGCAACGCCAAGAAATTATGCATGAATAAAAAGGTTATTCCTTCCATTCATCCGGCCGGTTTTAAAACAATTTGTACTTGTAAAGCGGGCGCTCTCAAAGCCTGTGTTTTTACATGAAATTACCACAACTGTGCACACCGCATCCGAATTACTGGGTGCAATTGTATGCACACCTACCCCCATTTGTACACAGAACCACAATAACCAGGCAGGCAACACGGACATGCAGCTGTTTGGCTGAACAGAGCACTGCATCCGGCACCGGGCAGCCTTGGTTTTAGTAGGTGAACAAAGTCAAAGCCCTGGACATGGCAGAGCTCCTTCTTATCCAGCACACGTGGCACAGACAGCAGCATGGCTCGCTGCCCCTACCCTACCCCATCTTGCCTTGGAGGAAACCGCCTCCCATTCAACATCTACAGTAGGCTCAGCCCTTGTTTATCCTGCAGTCCAAGTTGCCCACCAATGCCAACAGGGGCTGTGCCATAGGGACATCTATTCAGCACTGACTACCAGGAATAACCATCTCTGCCACTTCAGAGCATAACTGAGACCTGCTGTCACAATCTCACCTGAAAAAAGATTAATGCTCCAGATACCCAACAAGCAGCTAAGGAGAAACATAAGGAGAGGGAGCCTAAGAGCGGATATAGGGCTTCTTCCATCTTTGCAAGGGCTTCTATGATACAGGAACAGGTGAGGAATACAAAAACAGCTCTCTTGAAGCTGCATTACCTGTAGATTTCTTACCCAGATGGCAGCTGCAGCTCTGCAGACTGCATTTCATCTTCAGCAGCTTCCCATCAACATCTCTCCTTGTCATTTTTTTCAGGCTCAGCTACCCAGGCTGATGATGAGGGCGACCACAGCAACAAAACTACTCATGGGAGCCGTGCAGCACCAAAGGAAAGGGACAGAACTGTGGGGTGGGCAGCTGAGCCCCAATCCCCACACTCGGAGTCACCAAGAAGTCTGCAGACATTCATCACCGAAACCCAACCTAGCATGGCAGGACAGAGCAGTTTCCAACCTGACTGCTGCATGATGAACTGATTTCTGTCCGCAGAGACTGCGGGTTAGGCAAGGCAATACTGAAGTAGGATGATGTGCAAGAGGTATATTTTCAGCTAATAATCGAGCAGTCCCTCATCTGGAGGTGCCGCATGGCCTCAGAGTGCCACTTTGTCCTTGTTGGGCTGCAAAACAGCCGCAGTGCACCTGGCCAACATTAACTGGAGATGTTACATTTATGATTTTATGGCTGATATTTTCCTCTACCCTCTATCAATTGAGTTCACTGTCTGAACGATCGCATCTGTTTATGTTCCACAGACACCTGCGTATCTTGAGATGACAGCAACTCCCTGAATACCGTAATCAGTTATTTCTCAACAGAGGAATTGCCAATTTGGTAAATAAAGCTCATTATAAAAGAGCGTGGAAATGTATTACGGTTGCCTAACAGAAAAAAATTGTCCAGTGCTGCCTGATAATCAGCCCTGGCATCACAGTCCCCCCCAATTTAGGGCAGCTGAAATAATGACATGCAAATTACTTATGCCAAGGCTACATTAGATGGAGGCAAGAGGAAAATGAAGAAGAGACAAAATAGGTATTTTTCCTCTTTAGACCAACGACTATTTAAAATCTAGCCAGCGACAGGCCTTGCTTCTTCACACCTCCACACACAGCATCAGAAGCCCTGCAGTTCTGCAGAGCCCAGCTATCACAAGCAGATCCGGAAGCCAGCATGGCAGTCCCAGCAGAAGCCCACCTAATGCTGCCACAAACAGACCTGAGGACACAAAGTATCCTACTTTGCTTTGGAAAACCCCTCTTCCTTTGTAGGCATCAAGTTTGACCTGCACAGTGATGAAGAGTTGTTGTTAGCAAAGATTCCAACAAGCAGCCAAAGATCGGTTCTAAGGAAGAAGACAGTTGTGGCATCAGCTCTCAAAAGGAAAGGAATTTTGTTGCTTTAATGAGGATATGAAGCTCTAAGTTGCTGCCCTAAAGCAAAATATAACATAGGAAACAGTTCTCAGCTCCCTCGTTTATTTTCATAAACACTCCATTAAAATCTGACATGAGCTCCAAAAATCCACCATCACATTCTTCAGAACCTCTCAGACACAGCAAGGAGGACACGAGCAGCAGGAGCTGCCAGGTGGAGGAGAGGCTTTGGGCAGAGAAAGGGAATGAGGTTACGAACCAGACCTGTTCCTGTTTTACTGACAGGTGTATCTGTTGCACCTTCCTCTGGCAGGATGAGAGTCAGAAGCAGAGTTCCCGCTTGGCTCCACGAGGAGAAGGCCCACAACCAAACAAGGCCCAAGTGCACAGCGGACAGCAGAGCAGGAACCGCACACAACAGCTGGAGTAAGGACAGGCAGTTAGGGCTCTGCGTTCAGCAGGCAGGGTGTTTTTCAGTATGATTCACCAGCACTGATTCTCTTTGGCCAGGACTTTGCACTCTTCCAAGTACTTTCAAATAAGCCAACCTCATTCAGCCTGGGACCTAAAACAAGTCTTGTGATTTATAAACTGTGACTGGAAATGCTCCTATTCCCCATACTTGGTGGGAGTTTTTGTTGGCACGGGTAGGAGGTAGGAAACAGCAATCTACAAACTCATGGGACTGAAAGTATCTCACAGCACACAGTGACCATTAAACACTTTATTATTTAGGAGAGAACCTCAGAAGGGAAGAAACGTGCCTGCTGGTGTAGCCAATCAGAGCATGCTAGAAACAGTTAATCCCAACAAGCTAGTCAGGGTTATTTCCAAGTGCTCCAGACCCTTAATTCTGGAGCAAACGGACAAAGATAACTCTTGAAACTCAGACTGGGGTTGGTGAAACCAAAGCTAGCACAGGGTGAACTGGGCCTGCGTGGGGTACGCCTCCAAGCGACAAGCCGTGCTGGGGTCAAGGCCATTCTTTACATTCTATTACAATACAAAAATGAAGCAACAGTGTTCCCCTCTCCTACAACCCTCTGCCTGGCTCCAGAAGCATCCACACAGACCAATACATGCAGGCCATTAGAAGAGGAATCATCGTTGTCTTGGACCATGAAGGGCAGAAGGCACCAGTTTTGGTCAGCGTCTATCCAGAAGGATGCTGGGCCTTCCAGGGGCATCCGTGGTCCCTGTCCTTTGCTCTTTGATGGCTGATGTTATCCAGAGTTAACTAAAAGCTCCTGGAAGAAAAAAAAAAAGGAGAGAAAGGAAAAGGCAGCAAGTTAGTTACGCAGCTGTTGACCTTGGACTATTTCTTTCAGAAACAAAGGAGTAATGCTGCCTGGGCTGAGAGACTACAGAAAATCCCTCAGAAAATGTATCAGGTATTGCCTTCTGCAAAATGCAGTCAGACACTCAAGGGGACAGAGGACTGCGGAAGCAAGAGCAGGTCATGATATCAAAGGCAAGGCTGATTCCATGAACAAGAATATAAGGTCAGTTGTAAATGATTAGGACTTATAAATCTGATGGCCTGCAGCAGGAGAGAGAGGCCACAGACCCAGCTGGGGCTCAGAGCAGCTGAGCAGCAGGAGTAAGCACAGCTCCACACTAAGCCTCAGCCCCAGCAGGACATGGGAGCACTCAGATCAGCGACTGCCAAACACACACCACTCATCCCAACGCTTGGAGCAGGACCAGCATAAGGGCAGAAAGAAAGAGAGCAATTCAGAGACCGCCCTACTAAGAACCTGCTACCACACGTGGCAGTGTCTGTTAGAAGGTGAGGGTGCTGTTTAGGCTGCTTCTGCACAGTAGGCGGATATTTGCTGCTTAACACTTGCAAAGTCAGCGTGCTCAGACTACAGTGACCACACACCTCCAAAGACAGCCCTGTCTCTATCCACAATGAACCGGAGAGGCTTCACGAGGTTCAAGAATTAAGAGAAAATTGTTTGCCAAATTATTTAGACAAAGCTTAGCCACAGATCTGACAAATGAACCATCAATATTACTTAACTGCCTCTAATTTCCCAGGTCGTTTTTCTCACCATTGGTGACGTACAAATTTCACACAGTGCAATACGTTTTACAAAATGCTAATAGCACTCACACCAAATGCAACGAGCAAAGCAGCAACAGCTCCCAATCCATTGTGCAATGCAGTAATTTGCCGTATTCATACCGTAACCCTTCAGTTAAGTGTCACAGAACACCACGCTTTGTGATAAAGCTATCTCTGTGGCCACTCTGCAGTTAACCCCTACAGAAGATGCCAGAAACACAATTTTGTGTTCATAATCATAACTACATCCTTTTACTTGTCCAGGAGAAAACAGCCAGCACTTAACCTCAGTCCATTCCTCCCAGCCTGGCCCATCCACATTCCGAGGACACGTCCAGCTGGAGGCTCACAAATACCCCTTGTGCAAAAACATCAGGTTCCATCTCACACCACATGACTAAGCTTTCCCAACATCTTTTGCAGCAATCACTGGACCAAAAGCTGATGGGATGCCAAACAGGCTAGACACCAATTTCCTGCTGCGCTGCTCACACCGAGGGAAGTTTCTGGGAACAAAAGATGTAGGTAACAATACTGTCAATCGCTCTGTGCTGCTTCAAAAGAAACCAACAACAACAGGAAAGCAGAGTGCAGTCTCTGAACCTGTCCAGCCCCAAATCTTCTGGGGAATGCGCTGTGCAGCGCAGGCATTATTAACACCAACAGCACTGGAGGTCAGAGGCAGAGATCAGAGCTCTCCTCCTCCAGCAGTTCCTGCAGAGCATCACCCAGCTGTAGCACAGCTGCACGTGGAGACTCCGAGGGCCTCCTGGTCAGTTAGCAGTTGATGGAAGAAAACACTTGTCACCATATGCACGAAATTGTTTTCACTGTTCCTGAGCCGTCAGTTCATAAACCTGTGGCTAACTACTTAAAAGCACAGTTCCATTGATTTCATGCCTCACACACTGTGTAATGGCGTGGAAGGACACCACTTCTCCAAGGACTAAACCCACTCTTTGCTAAGCCAGCCATTCACACCAGTGTTTCAACTCCAGCTAGCACTGCAGCCCCACGGATCCAGACTTGGCACCCCCTGGGGTCCCTTTCAACCTGGAATCCTCCCTGCAAGATGCCCCAGGGCTGCTACAATGCTTACCTTACCTTGGACAGGAGGAGCCAGGAAGGGGAAGGAGCAGCCTTTTCTCTGCTGCACTCTTAGCATTGCAGATGTACCGGCCAGGCTGCACAAGCAACAGGCCCAGGCAGCTCACAGCCACAAGCTGTTCCCACATGATGGGATCCTCCCAATTAATCAAGTTGAGGCTCAGCCTGAAGTTAAGTGATGCATCACAGAGTAACTGCCCCGCAGCCAGCCTTGGACGCTCTCTGCTGCAGTCTTAGGTAAGAGCTCAGGATGCAAACAGCCCTGCAGTGTGCAGCAAGCACTCACTGATGAATCAGGATGGTGATGGTGCCGGTGCCCTTCATGCAGAGGGGAGAGCAGATTGTTCCGAGTGTTAGGTAGACACCAGGTTTTGATTTGAAGAACTCCAGCCCAGCATTACCACCTACAAGAACTGTGTCTTCAGCATGGGGTTCGAGGCAATCCATCACAGCTGCGCCCCAGCGCAGGAGCTCGGCATCCTCTCCATGCCTTGGCTCCAGGTGGAACCTTCCCCTGTGAACTCCAGGCCTTGAGGAACCTATTCTCTCTGGGTTTGCCAGGCACAGTCTGCCAAGCCCCAGCTGGGCCAAGATGTATTTAACCAGCCTTTAGTCTCACGAGGGTAAACCCTGCAAGTGTCCTCCAGTGAATACCTTACCTTTGTTGTAACATTCCTTCAAGCAGTCACACCATGGTGCTCGCACACCTGGGCACCACGTAGCCATGAAGAAATCAGAGAGCAGATCCCCATGACAAATGAGTCAGTGCATTCGGAATGTCAGTGACAAAGTAGAAATTCATCTCCATAGTTCCCAGCTCTGTGCCACGCACAGGCAGTGTTCTCAAACCCAGAAGACCTGTAGGCATGCAGCAGACTTCGGTAACGTGACTGAGTCGCTTCATCTCTGTTTGCCTGCAAAGAGGTGCTAACAAACTACAGAAATCCTCACCTATCCTAAGATGGGTGTTCAAGGCCTTTCTGCTGGATAAGGCATTTGTTGTGGGGCTATTAGCACCCCAGAGCATTGCAAGGGACATTTGAGTCACTCCGGTTTGATGTATGCTGTAGGTATTTTTTGGTTATGTGCAATTTGTTCTGTTACATTCGGGGTATTGGCTGTTCTGCAGAGCAGCTGTGCTGACTAATGGATCGTAGCACTTCTGTGCCATACAGTTATTGCACAGAAAAGCCTCTCTGTCTCCCTCATCCTTCAGGAGTCCAACAGTTGCTGTCCTTGGGTTTGGAATACGAAGGGGCCGAAGTACGCCTGGCAGCAACAAAAAGCATTAATTCAAAACGCTATTAAAAGAGTTTTGTTGTCCCTCTTCCCTGTACTGGTGTTGATAGCTTTGCAGAGCAGAGGAGCTCACCCAATGATTCGGCTCCTTCCCCATACAGCGCCCTCAGTGCAGGGCAGCAGAACAGCACTTCCAGCAAACACCCAGGACGTGCTGTCAAACACACTGCCCTGCACTGCCAGAACACCGCGCTATTTACCAGCACAACCAATCTCCAGCTATTCCGAGCCTCACCTGTTTGTTCATGCATTCTAACATTGATTTCCTCCAGACAATTGTTCCAACTCGCAGAGAGCTCCCATCATTAGCCTTGCTTCACAGGAAATGCTTTGCCACTGACTGAGCAGCTCTGCAGTCCCCGAGCAGCACGAAGCCCCTGGCTGAGCCGGGAGCCCCGGACCCACAGCAGGGAGCAGGAGGCCACGCTCAGCTCTTTTCATTTGGGACACGTGCTGGAAAATGGTAGGGCCAGGAGGAACAAACAGGGCTCTGCAAAGGGTTGCCACTGAAAGGCAGGCTGATTAATTAATTGGAGTGCAAACTGAGGACGGGTTTTGTTCAATCGATGTTAATTGCATTTAATCTTATTCTTGCCATTAAGAAAAGCCATTGGGCCGGGCTGGTGCCTGACACGCAGCTTCCACCCACACTTGGGAGGCGAGGCAGGAGGGGAAAAGGAATGGAAAGAAAGGAAATAACCCTTCCTCACCCCTTCTGCATCGCTGCACAACTTCATTGGGTCTGTTCCATTATTTAAACAATTTTTGTTTTCCAATAAAATTACACAGGAGCTCTAAAGGACAAAGATCGGACGCGAAGCATTTCACCACTGGTTGTTCTGGCTCTCCTAGGTACCGGCTCAGAGCTTTGCTAACCCACAGCACCGTGGCTATCCAGCTGCTGCAAAGGACTGAAATTAAGAAACTCACCTGTGTGAGGCAGTGCCCACTGTGCGCCCCGGCTGCTCCCAGCACACCTGCAGCTGCTGCCTGCCTCTCCCACCAGCCTGGCCAGAGCATCTCTCAGCTGGTTGCTGACCACAGCTCCACGTGCCTAACAGCGCTGAACTCTGCCTTCCTCTAACACAGAATCCCAGAATCATTCAGGTTGGAAAAGATCTCTCAGATCACCAAGTCCAACCCCAACCCACCCCCACCATGCCCACTGACCGCAGCCCTCCGTGCCACACCTCCACAACACCTCCAAGGACGGTCACCCCAACCCTGCACTGCAGCTGATTGGTGGTTTTCTTTATCCCTCGACAAGCATTAGCGCCATTGCCTCTCGCCAAGTGAAAAGGACATATCACAAGTGCTGTGCAGGACTGGCTGAGCATTAAGTGGTCTGAAATGGCTTTACTAGACTTGGTCAAGATTGCTTTAAAATCATTTCCCTTTAGGACTGTGACCCTCTTTCTTTACAGCCAGCGTAACGATTCTACCTCAGGGGATGGTAATTGCATCCCGCTATCCATACACATCAGAAGGTAGAGGCTGCAAACACAGCACAGCGCCTTTCTGGAGCAGCTAAAGGCAGGAAGGCACAGGAGGAGGGGATAACGCTGGGCACCCCTCTGCCCCACAGCCAGAGGCACCCCGAGCATTTTGCAAGCTCATGGATTAGTACCAGGAGGATCCCAAAGCAGAACAACGGCAACTTGTACAAATACAGCTCTGGTTTTGTAAGGATTAAAATGAACCTCACCCAACTGTGAATATCCGTTTCCAGAGCCAAAAGGAATGGAAAACCACTTACTGATGCAACAGAATTTCATTATTGCAAACCCTAAACCCAGGACATTTACAAACTGAGGACAGCAACAGTAACGAGGTTGCGGGGGGACACTGACAGCAGGGCTTAACTGCTGCACCACCAGGGCCTGCTCTGAGCAACCTTCATAAAGCACAAACACAGAAAGGCAACAGCTTCCACATAGTCCCATTCCTGGTGGATAAAAGGAAAAGAAATAATCCCAGAAGCCAAAAGACTTCGGATTAAGTTGTATACGTGACCTATCATCTCCTGCCGGAAGGAAGAGATGCTAGAAATACTCACAAAGCCATTCCAGTATTTTGAATTACATGAATTACAGAAATGGAAAGCACACGATGCAAGGCGCTACAAAACAAGGCGCCAGGAAGGTGCAGGAATTGGAAACAAGCTGGCAAATGATCCCTGCAGACTATGGAGGAAAATTAATAGAGAGAAAGGATACGGTAACAATACTGACTGATGAACAGCAGCGCGAGGTGCATAAATTCAGGATGTCAAACTTGGACTTAAATCCAGTTCTGGAACAAAACCAGCAAACCCTACTGTTAAAAAGCACTGGAAGTAGGGAGGCCAGCTATGCCAAGCCTCATTTCAGGACAGGCTTCCCCTGTGCATCCCTCCAGATTGAAGTTTCTGACTTTAATTATTCCTGGAGCACTGTGTATACAGGGATTCAGAGCAGGGATTACTAGCAGGATCCTTGTTATAAGCACCACTTCTCAAACAAATTACACTTCACTTGACGTCAGTAACATACACAAGAAAACAAATTAGATGAAGGCAGCAGGACGGCATGAAACAGATCCAGCGCAAGGAAATTTCACAAAGTCACCCAGAAAGATAAACACACATAAAAGGTAAAATTGTACAACGTTCCCAACTGCAGGGTGCACTATAGCTTGGTGTGACCCAGTCCCAGTGCATCCTCAGCAAGCTGGGGACTCCACACAGCTCAGAGACCAAGCCTAGAGGAGACAAGGGGAAAAGAGAAAAGAAATGAGACAGAGCAACCTCACTTATCCTCCAAACTCTGAGGGCTCATCCCGAGCCACCTGCTGCCCCACACAGATGGGAGACAAGGATGGCCACCTGCTCAGAGCCTTGGCTGCTGCAGCTGCACATCCACATGTGGTTATGGCTCGCTGCTGCCCCGCACACCCAGCACAGCGAGGCAGGCAGAGGCAACCTCTCCTGATACCCTCCTTCTGTGCCTAATTCTATTTCTGCTCGGTGATACAGCGAGATTCCATGCACAAGTGTTATGAGCTTGACTGGCTTTATTTGTTTAACAGTTCACATTTTCATTAAGCTGTTGCTATTCGGCAGCCAGTAATTTTATTTGTGTGATAGCCATATTCATCTCACCCGTACGGGCATAGATGTCACTCACCCTTTTTTTTCAGGCAGAAGAGGCAAAAAATGAGTGGGATAGAGCAGAGGGAGGGCTGTGACTCCATGCACGTTGGTGTGAGATGTACTTCTGCCTGTTTTTGTGACACCCAAAAAGAGCAAGGCCACGGTGCAGACCCTACAGGTAATTTGAATCAAAAAACATACAGGGAGCCTACCTCAACTGCTCGCATGCAATCCAGAAACAGCGATATCTTTGAGTAGAATCAGCCCTTTGACACACCGCTGCCACTCTTCTGCACCAGCCGAGCACTGCTGAATGGGAGCTCATGGTATCTCACCATCAGATTTTTAAGAATTAATTACATGCCCGGCTCTTGCCAATCTCTCAAGTATTTTGTAATAGCCGGTTCCAGGAACTGCAAGGTCTGATTCAACCGCAAGGAAAAAAAAGGTTGGTTGTTTGGCCTGCACCAAAGGCCGATTAGACCATCCACCAAGGTCAGGCAAGCAGACAGAGAACTAACAGACGTGAGATGTCAGTGGCCTGTGCTGAGACAGCCACATGACTCAACCATGCCTCTTAGACAGAGATCCCAGAAGTCGCCCGATAAACCCCAGATATTTCACCCTGCTGCTCCCCTTGTCAGCACCGAGGAGCCGAGACACGCGGAAGCCTCCGTGCTGCGTGGGCACAAGGCAGGGAACTGCAGCTCAGCATTTCTCTAGCTCCTTCCTGCCCCCCTCCCTCTTCACAAGGTGCCCTGGTAGAATGCCAGATGCTGGAATAAGCCACAAAAGCCTCCTAAATAATGATCTTCCATCTCCTCCACTGCGAATTTATAGTCCCACATCTGCGTCAGGACAGACACCTGCTTCCATCTGTCTTAAAACACATCCTTTACAAACAGGGTCTGAGGTGGAACGTTTAACTGGAGCTTTTTATAATGTATTAAAAGACTGGGAAAGAAAATGACAGTTTCTAAGTGTGCTGCTTGCTCTTCTTGTGGACACTGCTCAAGTGGAGGGGGAGTTGGTTGGGCTTTTTTAGGCCTAATTTTTTTTATATGACAAATGATGCTGGTCCCCATCCTGTAATTTCCCTCACTGCGCTGCACGTCTGTTTATGATAGATACCAGCACAGCTTCTTAGGTGTCCGTTTATCTGCTAGAAAAGTATTGTCTGTTTGGAAGCAACTCATCCTAACAGAGCAGCCCCAGAGGGGGAGACAGAAAAAGGAGGGGGAAAGAGAGACGAGGGGGCTGTCAGCTGGGAATACATCCATGCTTCTGCTGCAAAGGATCTGGCAGAAAGCAAGCACCATATTTAGTTTTAGCTACATCCTCTCTTCCCACCTCCTAGACCATTCTTTTCTAGTGTCACTCAACACCTCTTTGCATCTTCTTCCCACAGAGCCCTTATCATTAACATACGTTTCGGTTCAGACTTGCAACCTGTGGAAACAAAGCAAATCCACTGCTTTCTTCCATGGGTCTGCGCCAGCACGGAGGAACCTCAGGTCTGAACCTGAACAGTCAATAGGATAAGGCAGGCAACCCTTCAATGGAAAAAAAAAAACAACCATAAAGGAAACAAAAAAGAGACAGAAGGGGACAAAAGAAAAAAAAATGTGCAATCCACGTGTATTTCTATTTTATGTTTAAAGAGACTTTAACGGGAACTTGTCCATTTTCTGTAACCAGGATTAGAACAGAACAAACTCAAATGCTTTATTCTTCTGAAGAGCCCTCTGAGCTGAATTTCTCCCCCCACCAAATGGCCAATATAGAAAGGAGCTCACAAATCCCTGTGCTGTAACTTCTCACCACTCTTGGAAAAACAGAGGCCAGGACAGGTTCATTAATCCAAGCAAACGAGTCCGTGAAGCAGTCTGGCTGCCGGAATCCCCATGGTGTCCCACACAAGAACCAGCACTCTGCAGTCCTGGTCCCAGCAATTCCCATGCCATCCTGCCTGGCATGAGCAAAGCAAGAAAGTAGAACTCAATTACTTTAAAATGGTAAACTACAGTCATCGACTATAGCTGCCCCAGCCAGGTAAGCATGCACTTCTACAAAGCAATTTTATCACTTCAAGATTTAAAATATCTACCACCATTTCACTCATTCCATCCTTCATACCAAAAGAGCAAGGTCACATCTGGAAGGCGCAGCTGAGTCCCAGGCAGCTGCACAACCTGTCTGAGCAGGGTACGTCCCAGCACTCCGCAGTGCCAGGGTTAGCCTGCTGTGATACCCAACGAGCAAAGGTAGAGCTGGCATTGAGGTCTCATTGCTGTTCTGCAGCCTGGGCATGTCCAAAGAGGATGTTCCTCTCCCTCTGGTTCACACAGATGTATGTACAGACAGAGCTCGAGTTAAAGAACTGCTGGAGCTGAACCTGAATTAAAGACTTCTAATAAAAGAAAGCGTTCCTTTAAATTTCAATGTTTTTGCATTCTTTTTTATCCCTACAAACAGGGTTGGTTTCCATGCATGTTTGTTTTGAAAACAACGACGTTCCACCTGTTAGATGGCATCAGTCAGACAAGTTTAAATTGTGTGAAGTGGGTGTCATCGCTGCCTGACTTAGAACTGAGGCTTACATCCAGGATCCAAGTACGTACAGTGTCAGAAGAGGTAAGCCAGCAGAGAGCACTTGCTGCTCGTGGCCCACAGCTATGCCTTCACGCACCTGCAGCCTCCATGCTCCCCCAGCACTGTCCCTGGGTGCTGCTGACCGACAGCCTCCAAGCACGAGACTCTGAATGGCACAGACTGAGCCCAGTACCGCCGCCTGCCTGCCTTCGCTTCCCATCAGCCTGCAAAGGAGACATCGGCACGCAAACACACACAGCCCCCCAGCACAAGGGGACAGGCCAGCAGCTCGGTTTGCAGCAGCTGCTCCATTTGTCCCGCTCTGAGTGCGGTGTTTGAGCAGCCAACACGCTCCCCTTTCATCTGCTCCGCAGTAGCCGTTTCTCCAGAGCTGCCCATCATTTCCTCATCAAGCACTAAAAACAGAGGATCGCTAGAGACACGGCTCAGCCTTGCTGAGATTTCACTCTCAGTGGGTTGTAAATGCCCCTATAATGTTGGCTTTTTTAATCTTGTGTTATTATTACCCGCGGCTGCCATTCAGTCTGCGGAGAATAAAGCGCCAAGGCTTTCAGGGCCGCACAATGGCTCTGTGCATTTGCCAGCGGTCGGACAAACAATACCTCTGTGTTTCAGCTTTATTGGAAACCTCGCCGTTGTGGGAGTCCGGCTG
>PPHD01005945.1:2207-25409 GCA_002909625.1 Bambusicola thoracicus | reverse complement strand
AATCTGCTGTTCAGTGAAAAATGAACAACAAAGATAGCAATTTAAAGAATTTTTTGCAACATCTGCCTCATCAACATCTAGCTCCTGCCACTGAATTCCAATGGCAGGCAGGCTATAAACCTGCCAATTAGAAGTCACGCACCGAAAAATTAAATTTCATTAGTGGAATGAAATTTGTGAGCTCAAGCTGGCAAATCTACATCATTTAATAAATTAGTGAAAGCCTACAAGCATCCAACATTAGGAAGACTAACCCCTTTTCCACACAATGCAGTTCTTCCTTTTTGTCATCTTAGCCACAGTTGTATTAAACACTCCTTCAGGTGTGCCACTATCGCACCTGCTCAACTCTGTTCCTCTGAGTGGCACTGAAGAATCTGATTTCTGTTCCTGGCATCACAAAATCCATCAGTTCTTTCCTTTTGTAGCCCCATGTATCTGTATAAGTTCATCTTCAATCGACACAAAAGCTAAAGTGGCTTGTCAGAAATCAGTATTTGTAAGCCAACTGACCATTTTGAAAAAGGATGACTATAAATACAGGAGACAGGAAAGGACAGAAAAACTTTGATTTCATGGAAAACAATCTTAATGCTACATGCAGTCCATATCACTGTTTATATCATGCACCTAATACCAACCTCCCCTTCCTGCAATCTTTCCCCTCCAAATACGTTGCTTATTTGGTTCCTTGGAATACTCTTCGCTCTTCTAGGAGGCTGCATTCCCTGCTCACCAAGATGAATGAGATACCGACAGGTTCATGCATTTTCCCAGAAAGCAAAAGTTTTCAATTTGGTACAACAGTGATATTTCACCTCCAGAAGCAATGACTCCATCACACTTAATATTGCCAGTGTTACACTTTTGCTAGATGGAGAGAGCTGCACTCAAACAATGTATTTCAAAGAAACTGTCAGTGTCTCAAGAGCAGAAAAATCTCTACTGAGCACATTGATCTCAGCTTTCAAAAGTTAATTTCTGGAATTTCTAACTCTGGGTGGTAAAGAGCAGTAAAGGTCTTGCTTTCTGACAAGGCGATTCAGCACACAGAAAATGGAGCCCTGTGGACTTTGAGCTCAAAGCACTCCAGAGCTGAGGCATTCAAAGGTACCAGTCACTGTTGGACAAAGTCTCAGCCGCTGCCTAATCCCTAGCTAGTTTTGCTATGATGTGGCCATGCCTACACTTAAAAGGCATCCCCTAGTTTAAGCTACTTTTATCTTCCATTAAAAAATAAACATAGCTTACAATGCATATGAAATCTTCAAAAAGCCTAGTGTAAATTCATTGCAGAGCTGCTGCTAACACGATACTAACACAAATCAGTTAGAATGACAGCCATCATTCTCATTTCTGACACATGAGACAGACAGAAGACAGCTGAATTTTTTTGAGAAATAGGTCCCATATATGCCATACTTCTCTTCATCTCCCCCCTTAGATCTCAGTAGTATCGATGAACACTACACACATCCTTGATCTGACCTTTGAAATTCCAGGCGTAATGAATAATGAAGAGGCTATAATGAAAAGATAATACATCTGTGAGAAATGCTAGTCTATCAGCATTAAAGATCTGTCACTAAATTGATTCTTTTGCATCTTAAAACCACAATCAGCTTTTTATACATGCACCAAAATAAGATTAAATATACATTTGTAAGACCACAAGATTTAGAACACCATCAATCTGTTCCCTGTGAATGGTACTCCTGAGATTTCTGATCAGGCTATAATAAAAGCCTTTGGCACTTGAGAAATGCAGGTGGTAAAGAGAAAAAAGCTGAAGTCTTGCTCCTGGGAATTCTCAAGTCATAGCTCACATCAGCTCAGAAATGTCTAAGTAATAAAATGGAATTCAGAAAACAGAAGTCCTACTGCTGTATGGTTCTTTTCATTTCTGAGACAAGAGTGAGAGAGAAACATTCCCTCTCTCACATCTCGAGCAGATATTCCCATTGCAGTAAAATAGACACTGCCACAAGATGACCTGTAATATGGCTTATCTGGATGGAAATGCTGAAAGACTCAAGATAGCAGAAAAAATTTTCTTTGAAACATTCTGTATGTAGGGTTTCACTCCGTGTTGAGCAGGGCACAATGTGAAAACAAGATGAAAAAGTATGTGATAGGTAAGCATATGAAAAACAAACCTTGCTTTCCTTCAGTACCGGAGCCCAGCTACAACCAATAAGAAGTATCATTACCATAGCTTAACTGAGCACATTTCTCATTACTCATACACGTCTGGCATTTCAGGGAGAAAGACTAAACCACTCCATGCAAGTTTTCAAGTGCATGCAACTTTCTCTCTTTTCCCACATCATTAATCTTTCTCCTCCTGCCTGAAGTCTACAGAGTCAACGCTGAGTGGAACTGGAATTTGGAGTGCTGCATGTATGCAAGCACACACCAAAGTGAGCCTGACTTGGAAGAAAAGTGAGCAGATGGGCTCCCGCTAATGAGATGATTTACAGAAGCATACCCTCAAAAACGAATGTTTGATAAAAAAGAAAGAAAACAGGCTTCCTCTATATGCATTTTCCCCCCAGTACAACTGTATTTTTTTTTAACATTGCTATACCAGATGTGGTAAGTCACAGGGCACAAGTCTGGCCTCCTCTTTTGCCTCCTGACGTGTTTTGTGGTTCCAGGAGCCATCGTTCTGTGCATCACACACTGAGGGTGATACAGGAAAGCTAGACTCATACAGAAAACTAGGAATGGAACTTTCCTTTTCTCAGATGGCATCTGTATTAAACCTTAATGCACACAGTGTCGTCTTTGCTTAATCTTTAATTCTGAAGAATTAAAGAATTCTGGAGAAACGCAGATTAGCTACCTGGCTTTTAACGTGGTTTGTTAACATGTTCTTTCCCGTGGAACTGATACCGCAAGAACCCGCAGGACAACAAACCTTCACACAGCTGCTCACTATGGACAGCAAGTTTAGAAGCTGATAAAGTACAAACATTTCACATAGCTGTAAAAACTTATAATATTATAGACACATTTGTACAAAGCTGTCTTGCTGGAGGAGAAAATTAAGAGCATTTAGACACAAAGAGGGTGAAAAGAGACTCTTAAACCTAGTACAACACAGCAATTCTGAACTCATTATACCAACATAAAGGCTTCCTCCACTGGGGCTGCTTAGCCTGGTGAGAATGAGCCACAGTAGTGAGATACACATCAATATTCACATAATTGTGTCCATATGAAAAGAGTACAGGAGAAATTTAGCTGTATACCTCCAAATGCTTTTCTGTCTGTACCTAAATTCAGGTTAACCCAGCCTTTATTTTCCTCTTCATTCCCATGAGGAAGGAGGTACAAGAAAATCTATACAAAAATAAAGTGTATCTTGCTCTTCAAAAATAATAAATAGGTTTTGCTTAACCGTGGTGGGATCACAAATACTTGACACATACACTGCAATTCAACTGCTTATGCTAATCATATGGTACTGCTTCTCTTTTCTGAATGGATAAACATAAGTTTTATAAATCCGTAAGAAATCCTGCAAAAGATTACTGCAACTCTGAATTTCTGAGAGAAGTGAGAATATCTGAGTAAATCAGCCATTATGCAAGAGCACACTGTGTGTACACAAACTTGCTGAGTATAACATACTGCTGAGGCGTGACGTCAAACCCCTTCTGCATCCTTTACAACTGCCTCTGTGCCAGAGCTCCAGCAAGGCATTTGGGGAGTACTGTCCCCTGCTATATTAAGTGAAATCCAATCTCCAATAAAACACCGCTTGTGGTATGACCGTTCATGCATGTGGAGCTTTGCTTTCCATTAATACTTGTACCATAATATTGGATTTTGCAGAAGGTCATTTAATGGAAAAACAAAAGGAACACGTACATTGCAGAGGAAGTTTTAAACAGGAGTGAATAATAGGTGGTTTTTTTCCCCTGAATTTGCCCGTTTCTGTTTAGCAGTAACTGTGGCAGCTTTACCAAAGCATCTATACAAACATTTAAAAATTCATAATTTAGCAGTGACAAAGAGAAACCTTTAAAGAAAAAAAAAATCAAAATGAATAGATATCTGAAAATATATCCAATCACTTCAAGTTGTCACCACCCACCCCTGGAATCTGGAGGTGGAAAAGAGGAGGAAAGAAACTGATGATGATGGAAATGCTTGGTTATTTGTTCATTGTCAGTGAGCAGAGACAGAAATAGCTATTCTAGTGCACTGAAATGATGTGTAAATTTGTCTGTCTGAGGGTCAGCTCAGCTTTTCCAGAGCTAAGTAATGCAAGATGATGCTGTTACTACAGCTACCTGAAAAGTTTAAAGGATATAAAATCAATGAGATTTTAAACCTTAACACTCACGAAGATGTCTGAAAATTTTAGCTGAACATCTCCATCATTACCTACTGTTTCTAATGCCTAATCCAGAAGTTATAAAAAAAAAGTCACACATTTTGTGTCACCTTGAAACTCCATCCAATCTACTGCAATCAAAAGACCATTTGAGAACTGTACCTCTATTTTATATTCCTAAACTCATCCCAACACATGAAGAGAAAGGTATCTCAAAAAACAGATGTCTAAAAAGGGCCAAATAAGAGAGATTGTGTGGTTGTTATACCAGTCTTAGGATGTCCATTCCTAATTTAAAAATGCTGCAGGAAGACTGCCTCTTCTCTTTGCTCTGAATTGTCTGGTAAGGCAATACTTTTTGTGTACAAATTTTTGTTGCTGATGTTTTAGATTCCAAAACGCAGAGACTGGAATAGTTCCCCAGTCGGAGCACACAAACCAGAACTTTAAAGAAAAATAGTTTTAAATATCCAACTGTAGCTTCACAGAAAAGAGGGAGAAGGAGAAGAAGGAGAAGTCACCCTCCAGCATTTTACTGGCATTTCTGAAGTGTTTACATCAGTTCCAAGACTTTGGTACTTAACAGTATAAGAAAAGAGAAAAGCTAAACATGGCCACACTCCATCTTCCCATTTGATAGTAGCTTTCTGTAACTACCCTTAAAGGCCATTTGATTTGATATCACATTCACCATGATATAAAATTTACATAATGTTTTTCAATGACTTATTAATATGCAAATATTAGGGTAAAGGTTGAAAATGCACCTCAAACGTTCCTAAAACATGATGGCGTGCTATTTAAACAGAAAGAAAATTAAATGGCACATCAGCATTGCACAAATAAAGTGCAGTCAGGGAATACAACAGGTCGAGTTCTAGATCAGTTGCACTGAAATTCCTGCAGATGTGGTAAACGTTCACAAAAATCATAATGTGTAACTTCCCAATGCAAGGAATGAATTATTAGAAGCATACTTCACAATCCACAACAGGAAGGACATCTGATGGCTACACACTCCAGGGCTCGCTTCCAAACATCTGCCCATAAAGCACAATACCACCTCACAAATAATCCTCAATACTTGTGATGACCTTAAAAACAACACATCAGCAAAATACTATTTTATACACTCATGATACTCTGCTCCCTTCCAGATTATAACCTCATGACAAAACATAATCACAGGCTATTATGCAGGACAAGATATTCTCAAAGTTAGAAGATGAACACGTGTGAAATGTATGGTTATAAGGTGATTACTTTGTTTTATGATTTGCTGATTGATGATTAATTCTCATTAAGTGCCTACAGAAGCCCAAAGAGCAAATTATCAGAGGTCTTATTTTTAATTTTACTACAAAAATATCAGCTATACTCTGTGCTGAGATGTCATGAGCTTAAAAATGAAAGGAATCCAGTTGAAGAGCAACCAATCAACACAAGGACTCATTACCCACAGGATTTATTATGAGAAGCTTATTAAAGTAAATATCAGGTAGTGAAAGAGCTGATGAGGAGGGGTATGCTACTTGACCTTGTTCTTAATAACAAGGAAGGGCTACTAGGGGATGTGAAAGTTGGAGGCAGCTTGGGACACAGTGATCGTGAGACGGTGGAGTTGAAGATCTTGTGTAGAAGAAGCAAAGTAATAAGTAGAATTGCTTCCCTGGACTTCAGGAGAGCTAACTTCGACCTCTTCAAAGATCTACTTGGAGATATCCCATGGGCTAGAGTGTAAGAAGCTAAGGGGACCCATAAGAGCTGGTTGGCACTTAAACACCATTTCTTCCGAGCTCAAGATTGGTATATCACAAAGCGTAAGAAATCAGGGACAGGTGGCAGGAGGCCCACATGGATGAGCAAAGAACCCATGGATAAACTAAAAGGAAAGAAGATAGTCCATGAAATGTGGAAAAAGGGTCTGCCCACCGGGGAAAAATATAGGAATGTTTTCAGGGCCTGTAGGGATGCAGTGACGATGGCTAAGGCCTTCTTGGAATTAGACCTTGCAAAGCAGGTAAAGGTTAACAAGAAAGGTCTTTTTTTAAGTATGTCAACAGCAAAAGGAAGACTAGGGAAAATGTGGTTCCCCTACTAAAAGATGTGGGTGCCCTGGTAACAGGGGACACTGAGAAAACAGAGATTATGGATGCCGCCTTAGTTTTGGTCTTTAATGTTAAGACTAGTCCTTAGGAAGCCCAGAACCTGGAGGTAAGCAAGAGAGCATGGGGAAAGGAAGACTTCCTCTTGGTCGAGGAGGATCTGGTCAGAGAGCGCCTAGCTAGAATCAATGCACACAAATTCATTGGCCCCAATGGCATGCACCCACATGTGCTGAGGGAACTGGTATAGGTGATTGCTGAACCACTCTCTATCGTCCCTGAAAGGTCTTGGTGAACAGGAAGGGTGCCTGAAGAATGGAGAATAGTCAAAGTCACTCCAGTCTTCAAAACCGGCAAGAAGGAGGATAAGGGAAACTACAGGCCAGTCAGTCTCACATCCGTCCCTGGAAAGATAATGGACCCTTGTTCTGGATACCCTCTCCTAGCAATTGGAAGCGAAGATTATCAGGAATAGTCAAAATGAATTCAAGGGGAAATCATGCTTGGCCAATCTGGTAGCCTTCTATGATGTCACTGGCTGGGTAGCTGAGGAGAGTGTAGTACATGTTGTCTGCCTTTACTTCAGCAAGACATTTGACACTGTCTCCCACAGTATCCTTGTTAAGAAATTTAGAAAGTCTGAGACAGATGAGTAGATGGTGAGGTAGGCTGAGAACTGTCTGACTGTCAGACCTCAGAGGGCTGTTGTTAGTGGCTAATATGAAGCATAACAATGCTTTTTTTTAATTGTCTGACATCAAGTGTGTCTTTGATGTGAAAAGGAGATGATGGGTCCTTTCTTAGATGTTCAATAGAATAATTAAACTGACACTCTGTATTGTTAATTAGGGGAGAGGAAAAAAGGAAGCCCAGGAGCCACTTTGGGGCAATATTAGCAAATAGCTTAGCAAGCTATGCAAATACAAAATACAAAGGCCTAGGAAAAGCAAGCAAAATGCTTGGTCCTGAATGAGTTAATACTGGCTGGAGGCCAGAGGCATGTTAAGACACAGCATTTGAAACTCCAAGAAGAATAAAGCCTATGTACATACATCTGTAATGAACAAGACTTCAGGAAAAAAAAAATAACAAGGTTATCTCAAGCTTAAGCCACAAATTTTTTCTTGGAAAAATCCAGGAAAATGTCACAGCTCTCCACAACAAAAGGGCACAGCACAGTACACTGAAAGATATCTGGGGGCAAGTAACAATCTTCAAAAATTCATTTGCATGTCTAATAACTTCCCACAAAGAGTTTAATTTGTTCAGATATCCCCAGTACACAACATTAAGAATTACACGAGCTGAAATTCATACAGCAACTTGGTTTCAAAGACCAAGAGTCTTTATGCGTTGTGCATGCACACCTCCCTGTTAATAAAGTGACCCCTGTGACAAGCTGCTTGAGTAGGCAGCACATATTTACATTCCCATAATGACTTATCAGCATATACAGCCACACAACTAGTGCTTATGAGGAGCACAGTTCTACTTTACCAAAAAAGTGGTGAGAAGAAATAAGGGCAGGCTTCTGAGGGTCTGTCATGAGAGTGTGGATAGGTCTACTAGTATGATGAGGGAAAGAAATGTAAGAGAAATTAGATGCCCTGGAGTAGAACTAGGGCCATCCTCCATCAAAACTATCACAAAAAGTTTTACTGATGCTAGCTATAGTTTTACTGATGCTAGCTATAAAATGGATGGCTTTAAGTCTGTGGAGATCAGAGGCAGTGAACACATGGGTTATAATTAACTGAGGAAATACAACCCCATCTCAAGGAGGTCAGGATTTGCCTTAGCTCCATCCCCTGGCACTACACCACATTTACATTTTTTTTTTGTATCATAAGCCAGCTCTCCAGGTTATTTGAAATTCGTCACCCAAAATTCAGAATTGCCCTTCCTCTCCATTACTAGAAGGCATTAAAGCTCTATATTTAGAAATCACACTGAAATTATTTTTTGGTTTACACAAGCTGGCTATGAAATTGATCAAATTGATAAAATTGATAGAAAATGTTATTAAAAATTTTAAAAAGCAACTCAATTCCTTGACATATGTAAAGATAAATACCCTTAAAATTGCAGCAAAGTTTCTGCTAATCCAGGCATGGAGAATGCCACATGCAGAGTAGATAAGTACAGACAAAGGGGCTCCACTTCATTTCAAAGGTGGCTGTATTCTCTCTTTGAATCCTTCATCATGAAACAGAGCAAAATGTAACCCAGTTGGAGCTTTAAAGCTCTGAAGCCAACCCCTCACAGATTCAATTTAAAAAAAAATATATTTACAGTGAGACAGAAAAGTTTTTAAAAAATGAGAGACAAGTTATCAAGTTTTTACTTAGAATAAACAAAGGTAAACAATCTAAGAGAAGTACGTTTTCTGCCAGACGGATTGATTGCCCAGTCAACAGCAATCCAAAAATGCCTCCAATGCCACGAAAGCATCCATGAAGATGCACGTGTAGGAAGCACCTGGGACAATTAGTGGCACATTCAACTTCCTCAGAGCCAGATCAGCAGGGAGTTGTTAAAGGATATTCGCTTGCTCAAGAAAATAGATGCTATATGCAAAATCTTATGCATTTGCCAGAATTCTGCACATTTTTCTAGCCTTTGCAAGAACAGCCTTGTCTCAGGAAACACAGGAAACAGTGCAAGCTGGTTCTCATTTTAGTAGACTACTAATGGGTTTGTCCTCTAACCCCAAAATCTTTCTGGGTTTCCAAAACCTCAAGTTCCTCTTTTTCACCTGCACAACTTTCTACTTCCGACCTGAAAATTCTTTAGTGCTCCCTACACAAGCGTTTCTGAAGTACACAAAGCAACATATAAAATACACTAAAAGTTGCTACTAAAACAGCACCGAGTTGAGTTTTTAAACACTGCTCAGTTCGATGTACAATTAATTTGGCAACTATATGCCTCTTTTAAACAGAGCAATTGCAAAATTTCTAGTATGCTGCATGGGAGTGCTGTGAAACCATGAGATGTTACTGCAGAGATGAAGCACAACTTGTGACAAAGTACGGGATACTTTGTCTCCTTATAATCAATCTGTATTTAGAATATAATAGCAGGAAGTTAAACAAGGAGGCCCACAATGGACTGAAAGATCATTTTTCTTTTCAATTCAATCTGCTCAGGATTAATCTGTCACTAAATGATGAGCAAAATGTCAAAAAATGTTTCCAGATAAGAAAAAAAAATGTGGCTATATGTCAGCTGTCTGAAGGAACACGCAAACCTGCAGACAGGAACTTCATAAGTCTGAATAGTTCTCCGATGCTCAGAAGAAATGCAGAGTTTTCCAAATGAAACACATTTTGAAGATTATAATTAATCAGCTGGTTTTGCCTTTGGCAATAATCCAACATATTTACCCATGTCATCTGGTATACTGTCATACAACTACCCAGACTTCTATGTTGCTACATTATTTATTGTAGTTTTCAAAAAAAAAAAACAACCAACCAACCAACTGAACAAACAAAACAAACTAGAATTTGCTTCCAGTGACCACATTAAAACAAATTACAGACTTTATTCTACCATGACGTCAAGTTTGCCAAAGCCATGGATTCCACCAATCACAGGAAATCAACAGTTTTTTTTCTCTCCATCATTCTGCAGCTTTGTTCTGCTACTTCCCTAATTCGGCACCCTCACTGACAATGTCTGTGCTTTATTCCTACTTTGAATTTATCAGGTTTTAACTTCCAGGTCTTGATTCTTGCTATCCTAGTCATTACCAGATGAAAGAGCTCTGCATACCTAATCAAGTTACCTCTTGTTGTCTTTGGAGAAATCAATCAATTTCTAGGATTTCCCTCACATCCACAAATCTTTCTTGCCCTTAAAGTGATGTGTTGTTTTTTTTTTTTTTCATTCCTCCCCCCACACACACTCCATGCATATAGAAAAATGAATAAATGTAATTTTAAAGGAACTAAGGAGTCCTACATCTGTGACATGAGAAGCTTAAGCACTTTGCACATCCAAATCAAATTATAGTCCCTGCTCCAAAGAGAGCAAAGACTGAAAAAGGCAGAAATATGGCTGTAGACAGCAGGAAAAAGCATGAGTGGGGTGCCTCGCTGACCAACCCAGCAACTGTGTTAACTTTGAGGCCAACAGTGCCGTAACTTTCCAGTAACCTTCCAACACCTGTCTCATTGTTCCTAAGGACAAGGTTAGCAATGAATTATCTTGCTCAAAAGGTGCCTGCAGCAGCTTTGCTCATGTTCTCAAGGATTAAAGTGGATGTTTTGCAGGAACTCCAAAGTTTTCCACAATGACAAAGAGATCGTGACTTTTTAGATTAGGAAAAAGGAGTTTCACTCTCTCTTTCCTGAGGGACTGTGCCACCAAACAGGAGGGGATAAAGTCTGATAAAGTGAGATTTCAATAGCATACAAAAATATGACTCAGATGACTTCACAAGTTATTGACTCTGCATTTAGAAGGGTGAGCACACTTAATGTCTCTACACCTGGAATGGAATTTGCTAGTAATGTTTCCAAAGTAACCCTTAAAACTAAAGATCAATATAGATCTTAGATTTTTCCCCCATCACTGAAATTGTTTTCAAAATTGGATAAATAACGTTTATCATGTGGCCTTCACTCAAGATCTGCTGAACTTTTGCTACAACTAAGGTTATCTGATACGTGATTGTTTGGGCAAGAGGATAAAGACGTGGATATAATGAAGAAGGCTTTTACAGTGAGGGTGGTGAGGAACTGGAACAGATTGCTCAGAGATGAGGTGGAAGCCTCATCCCTGGAGACATTCAAGGCCAGGCTGGATCAGGCTCTGAGCAACCTGATCTAGCTCTGGGTGTTCCTGCTGATCGCAGGTGAGTTGGACTAGATGAGCTTTAAAGGTCCCTTCCAACTCTAGGGATTCTGTGCTTCTGTGATTCTGTTCTATATGTATGTGTAAGAATGGATGAGCTAAAAAGCTAAGATAAAGGAGGCTAGAATTTCTTTTGAATTATTTGATTATATATTAAGGATAGGATTAAAAGTTTGAGATGGCTATTTTTAAATTGCCATCTTTTACAAAATACCTCGTTGGTAAGAGAAGTTTTTCAGCTTCCTAACAAACATCTCCTGACTCTTTAAATGCTAAAGTCTCCAGAAGATGAAACAGCAAGAAGAAACATGAGAACATTAAAAATTCCCTTATCTAATTTTATTTACTATTTCTGGGGCTTTTTCTCTATTTAAATTTAAGAGGAGGAGGAGGGTGAAAAGGCAATTAGCTTTCAAGAAAGGGGAAAAAAATTAAATATGACATTCAGATATAAAAATACTGGATTTGCTGAAGCAAAATGAAAAATCAACCCAGGCATGCCCTCAAGTGTAGAATGCTGATCATGCAGTGACCAATATGGTTTCAGGGAAAGAACAGAAAAAAACCCTACACTGCACATTGTGGATTGTGCAAAGCAGAAAAAAACTTCCTGGCCCTTGCAGCAATCAGCTTACTCCTTGAAGCATGAGATTTGATTACCTTCATCTCAGCAGGCACAACCATGAGCATTACTATATACCTACTAAATACCCAGCACATTCTATTTGACAAGAGACAGTGATGCCCGGTTCAATTCTGCAACCTGGGCAATAATTGCAATGAAATCTATAGCACATACGTGAACAGCATAAAAGGAGTTATAATCTATCGGCATTTGGATCTTTTCTTTTGAGGAAAAATGTCCTATAAATGAATCAAGTCTAACAGAAGCCCATGAAAATTAAATTCTCCACAATAGAAAAGCAAGAATATCCAGAGAATATGTTATCTGATAGAATCTTTAGAACGATATATATCTCCAACATGTTGCATAGACCCCTGTGGTCTGTCAAAGTGAGTGCAGATTCTTCCAGAATCCCCTAAAAACTGCCTCTCAAACCAATCACATGGGAACATAAGCAGTTCAACATCTGCATCCTGCTCAAAAAATACAGCAAACATACTCAGTCTGACATGCCTTAACTATAGAATAACTTCAGGCATGCAATGATATTGGCTTATAAACATCTTCAGACTGTGACAGCACTGAGGACAGCTGCCTGTCTGCACACATCACTAATCTGCTGTTCATCCATCAGCTAAAATATGGCAATTTTTTTTGTTATTATTTAACTACAGCATTACTGTCTGCCTACAAAACCAAGTGTCTGCTGAGAAGACGTTCTTCTCTGAAGCATGTATGTCATGTATCGAAACTTGAAGGAAGACAAGGGAAGATGGAGGTTGTCTTAGTTTTCATAGCTACTAAGGAGGAAATACAAATGGCCTGCTCTTGGCATATTTGTCAGTGTATCAGAGTTGTGGAGTGTCAAAGAACCATACCCTGTAGGAGGGAGATGAGAGCAAATGCTGGGGTGAGAATGTTACTGTCTGATGTCAGCTCTAATCCTCTGCTAGGATGGATGCAGTGCTTAAAAGGACCAAAAGAAATGGTAAAACGTCTTCCTGTTGCCTAAAGGTATTTAATGCAATGGAGTAAAGGCAATATAATCAACATTAAAGTGCTCTTCATAAATAATGGACAGTCTAGCAGCTTTTATCTACTTGGCACTTCAAGGAAGTTTTTACTGTTGAATATTTCATGAGTAGAAGGTAATTTATTGTGGCTTTTAAATTATAGACTTCAGAAACTATTAGAAACAAGTTCTATATCCCTGTACAATAATGACCAGTTATGAATTTCTAAAGAAACACTGGCAACTTTAAATGCATATTTTGAAGCATAACACTTATGAACTAGCAGAGACACCTCAGCCCTAGACTGTAGCTGATGATTTTTAAGATGTCCAATCCTATTCATCAATGCAGTATTTATTTGCAAACACCTGAATGTACATTTTCCTAAGATGTCAGTTCTAGTTTGCAAAACAAAATACACTGCTGATCACAGGTCACTTAGGATGCACATCTGTGATGGTAATTTTCAAGAAATCTGTTTCCTGTATGTCACTGTAAAAGTGTACTTTATTACAGCTTTTCTAAGTTACAGATAGAATTCCACATAAACAAAACCATTAAGGAAGCGTACTGGTGAACAGGCGAATCATCACGATGAATTAGAGGCAACCTTAGCTCCCTTCCCTGTGAATATAAAGCTATGATGCAACCTTACTGCCACATCCAGAAACAGATGCTCTAGAGGTATAGATTAGTGAGACTTCACAGAAACCACTGGTGCTACAGCTGGTTTCTATCAACAGAAGCACCAGTGCATTTCTCAACATCAAGCCTGCCTGTACTACTTCAAAGAGTTATGAAAAGGCACCACGGGAACTTGCTGCAAACAAACACACCCATCATCCGCTGACTTTCAGCTTAAACAACACCAAAGGAAATGGCACTAACGCATTAAAAAGCAAACTCCCTTAGCCAGAGCTTAAGCTATTCCTGGGAAAAGTTTTAGTTTTTCTTCTACCCTCATGTTTCCAAACTGTAGAGTTACTCTAAAAAAAGATATGTTATAATTTTCTTTCTAAAATTAAGATAGCAAGAATGACTTTTGTATTTTCTTTATATAATAACTGAACCCCTAAATCAAAAGTCTGAGAAAAAGAGTTTAGAATATGAAAGCTTGCACCTCCAGAAGTTAGAATCTCATTCCCTCTGTATTAAAATACAGTATTTTATTTCACAGTGTTAGAATAAATGAAACAGACCAGATAAGCAATCTCAAAATGAATGATTGTACTATTCATAAAACCAATCCAAAGATAAGCCCATGGAATAGTAAAAGAAAGAAGTTTCCTCCACTGAGGATAACCAAGTCACTGGGTGGGACATGAACCGATCATGGAAAATTATGCAACTGTTTCATACAGAAGAAATTCAAAGATAGGACGCCCTTTTCCCCCACTCCACTCTCATCCCTGGAATGTCTGCAAATTAGTATGATACACGGAAAAATAGGTACAGTCATTTTGAACGTTGGTGTTCAATATATAACCATACTGAGAAGAATAAAATTACTGTTTCATGTACCACTGAACTCACTCTGTGGTTCTTAGAAGTCAAATAAATGGGCCAACTTACGTAGCTCTCCTACTTTCAGTATTTCACACAGCATCTTTGTGAGCTCAATGCTACTTCGGCCGAATGGGCACTCATGCTTGTCTTCTCGACTACTGTTCTCCAGGACAATCTGAAGTAGGAATCAAAATGGAAAATAATCAGTTAGAAGAATCCATCAGCTGAAGCATTTTCCTCTGCATCCAACATTCACAAAACATTTACCAGACTGAATTTAGTAAATTTCTTAATACACTTTAAACTTTTCCTCAGCTAAATGGCAGGAGAAGTGAGTTAACACGAAAAAAAAAAAATGTCTTAAAGGAGAAATGTTGCCTTCCTATGCCCAAAGCAGCAACACAGAAGCAGTGCCATTCCAGGGCTGACTCAGCTGCTTTGCCATTCCTATGCAATATTGTTGTTCTACACCAGCAGTAAGAATTGCAGCAGAAACCAAAGAGAAACAAGAGAAAGAAATAACTTAGTATCAAATGTGCAAGTTAAAGGAAACCAGACAAAATGATTTAGAGTCAAGAATACACCTAGAAGGAACTATAAATAACAAAAGTTGCATAGTTGGATTCAGGCTCCACAATAGATCCAAGAGCTCATGCTCAAGCCAATGTGCTCAGTTTCTCCATACCAGAAGAAACTTGCACTTGTGTGCAAATCGTTTCAGCAAACTATCACTGTTGCATCAAGCAATGAATGCTGCAAAAAACAATTCAAGGAAAGTCTTTGTGTTCCCAGTTGAATGACGGTGCAGAAGAAACGAGAAAAAATAACTACTTGGGCATTTTTGCACCATTAAGTTCTGCTCTATCAGATATCACACAGAATAAGTCCTTCCTCAGCACTACAACTAAAAAAGAGGTTACATTGTGGGTGAATGATGAGGTATGAAAATAATACAGATTTCACTGAAGGTGTGAACCTGAAAAGAAAGTAAAATAGAGGCTAGAGAAAATATATATATAAATATAGATTTGCAATAAGAATTGTCATTGCAGTAACAAACTTCGCTACTGGCTTCAAAAGAGGAAAAAAAAATACAACCTAAACAGCTGTTGCACAGCCTGGGAGTGAGAGAGAGAGGAAAAAAAAATGAATTTCAAAGGTAAGATATATTGCCAAGCACCAAAGAACCTCAGAAGCTCTCTAAATTTTATTTCCAAACAAGTGTTTAGATGTTCTCTGATTTGCATTCCTCGTGTCTTCTTAGCTCCTATTTTCATGCCATTTTTTCTTTTTAATCCTTCAAGTTTGTGAGCAAGGAAAGCTTCCAAAAAGGTAAAACAACACTGCTTCCCAACACGACAGTTGTGCTCCTCTAGAAATCCTGGAGTCCCCATTAAACCCTGATTTGTAAAAGGCTCCAAGGCTGGAACTTTGCCCAAAACGACCTGATGGTGGAAAGCAGGTGTGATACATCACTGGATGCCAGCAAAACCTTTCCCACTCCCCCAGGTCTCAGTAGTGACTGTCACATATCCATGCCCTCTTGTGAACATAATAAGCCTTTGTCATCAGGAAGTCAATAAAAGTGTGGAAAGGAGAGAAAAGCCAAAAGCATGTAGGAAAGTTATTTGCTTCACATGGCATGCCCAAATCTCTCCATGCAAAAGTATCTATTTTAGTCTTTCTGTACAAAGGGCAACCTCTTGCTGTTACTCTGCTTCTAACGCACCCTCAGGGATGTAAAAAGAATGTTGTTCTTCGTGTTGAGAAAGCAGATAATAGCTTTGCTTTGTTTTTCAATGTTCTTTGTCTATTTTTCACCTAGACTTCCCACCAGAAGCTGAGCAAGTTACTTGGGATTTCATAAATATCTGACCCCGCCAATTTTTGCTAGACTTTTCCAGCAGGGTGGTGTCAGACTCTCATTCACCTCTCTGCCGAGAGGACTGACTTTTCCTTGTAAAATTTTTGGCTCAAATGAAATCTGTTTGTTCCATGTCACACCTGGGCAACAGCTGTATCAAATCAAAGATACACCCCTGCAATTTTCGTTCCACGTTGCTGCAGCCACTGCTCAAGGAACATGCAAATATGACTTTGCATTCTGGATGAGTCATCCTGCTCCAATCTCTTTCATGGAGGACAGTGCTACATTTCCAAACCCAAATGCAGGAGCAGTGACAGACTGGCACAGGCGCAGTGCAAGGCTGTGTCTCAACACCTCCCTGGGATCACGTCTCCTCTTTTATTACTATGCATTTTATCTCTCACATAATAAAACATAAAATCTGCATACTGGAGCAGGGGGCTGCTTTGACACAGATTTAGGTACAACAGAGAAACACTGGTAATAAAATCAGTGAAGAGGCAAAATGAAAGGGTAAGGGGGAGGGGAAGGGAAGCACTCAGATCAGCAAGCCTGCTGGCTTCTGGCAAATGCATTTTGTTGAGTTTCACATTAACTCGACACATTAACATTTCATGAGCACATAAATATTTAATGGTGACACCATATATGCATATAATGTAAAGCAGAATTACAACAATCAATAAGAATGCCAGAGAAATAGTTAAGGAACTGCATATTGCGATACAGCAAATTAAATGGCAATTTGAGTATGTAAAGCAGCTTTGAAATGATCCTCACTCACACACTCTGCAAGCATCATCTTTTAGAATTTGTTTTAGCAAAACAAAGCACAGCTGACATATTACATTTCTGCAGGAAAGGAAGATGGAATGCCCTTCACTACATTTAAATACTGAAAGGTAAATTTGACAGATATGGATCTTCTGTTAAGCAAGAGCAATGGTAAAAGGGGGCTGGGGAGGAAGAGCTTCTTCATATACATACCTAAAGAGAAACCATTCCTAACCTTGGCAACAGATTTACAACATTCATTAGGATATTTGTAATACTCTTTTCACGACTTCACGACTCATATCCTGTTCCAAAGTAAAACGCTATAAATATAGCCAATAATGGCATGATTTTATTCTTATTTCCTTTATCAATCTGGAGGAAAAATAAGCAGGGGATTGACATGTTTTCTCCATATACTGGTGGAAGATGTAGTAGGGAAAAACATAACAGAGCTCTAGACTGAAAATACTTGTGCATCAAGCCACCAGTACACATTTGCATCAAAGAAAAATAGTGTGGAATTCACCAAACTCACATAACCTTCATTCAAATGGAGGCCTGTCATTAATACTCATAAAGTGCCTATACCCTGTTATCTTTGTCCTTCCCACCTCACAAATCTAGCACAGTGAGCTGTAGATCTACCAGAAACTTTACATTGGGCAGGTACAATTGCTAAATTTTTCTTTGGGGGAAACAAATCCTTAAGGGCAGAAGCCACGCACATTGCAGAAGAACTCTTGGCACCCTAACCATCTTTTCTCAATGCTCCCTTGACTCTGTTCTGCCTGGCAGCATTTACTTTGTTATTAGGTGTCTCCTTTCGCCAGTTTCCTTGCCTCCTTCCTTGAGAAGAAGCAACATGGAAATATGACTTTTAATATACTAGATGTTATACAGACAAAATCCAAAACCCTCTCACAATTCAGGAGTACTAAATGCTGCAGGTCATCTTCACTTTCTCCGTTCCTTTAAGCTATACTGCCTTTTACAATAAGGCAAAGCAGAAAATAAGTATGTGTAACAGGCAAAAAACATCAACAGTTTTCTTTAGGGAACAATAACAACAACAACTAAGAATTCAGCCAAGAATCTCAGGGAAGGGGAAATAAGGGAAAAGGGAAAAGGGAAAAGGGAAAGGGAAGGGAGAGGAAATATTACCCAGAGAGGGCAGTCAGGGAAAGTATGAGTGAGGAAATGACATGAAGGAACAGGATGTGAGAAAGACTTGGAAAAACAAAGTAAATGAAATAATTTACAAACAAAAAGAGAACAGAAATATGCAATTCACAAAAAAGGGAATGAGAGAATGAGACATGCATAGAAAGAGAACAGAGAACAAAATTACACAGCATGAAGAATGAGATGTATTGAATAGCAGAAGGGGGAAAAAGAAGATAATATATTTTTTTAAGTACAAGGAGCTCAAATTTTATAGGGAAAGCCAGTGTTACCCATGTACTTGGTATTTCTACAATTGAAACTCTGTACTCAGTTAAGGCATGGGAATTTGAAAACAGTTATAGAACACAAGTCTGTAATGTTCTTTCTATTTTTAGATTACTACCTGTGCACTTCTCCTCTCATTTACAATTTCCTATTGTAAGTGGAAGGGAATCGTTTCCCAAGTAGAAGAAATTATTTAAAACAACTAAACAAAAAACAACACACACAAAAATAATAACAAAGTGATCAGAAAGAGAAACGAAGGCTTAATATTGTCTCCGAAGTAGGCATTTCAGGCAGTGTCGGTTAGCAGCTGCTGACAGCTGAATTTCTTCTGGGATTTAGCCGTATGAATTACCTGAAGTACCCTTTTTTCCTCTGAAGCAAAAAATCTTTTCAAGAAGTGGAAGGCAGTCTTTCAGCATCCAATTATCCAAGAAAACATTTAGAAAGATAATGAGTGCTCCTCCTTACAGGATATGTTCAACTTGTTTTTAAAATGCAAATTTTTTGTAGTACCCCTTGTATTACATATACTGGTGCTAAGCATCACTGAGGGAAAGCTCATCTATCTTTACAAGGTATGCATACACCAGTGGCATAAGCAATAATATAAAATAAATTCAAATGCCATGCCAACATCACAGAATAATAATGCAAAATCTCCAGTAACAGAAAGAAACACAATCAGAAGTTTTTCTCACTTTACAGCAGAAAGCTTCATACTGTTTCTTTATGATCTTCCATTGAATTATTCATTGAGTCCATCACTTCCTTGGGAGCACAAGATTCCTCAGGGAGGCAATGGACTCAATGAAGAATTTTCCATATTTGACTACCATGAACCTAAAAATCTGCATCACCTTCAACAATGAAGTTTATGCTTGCAACTAAGAGTTAATGCCTGATGAAAAAAAAAATAAATGAAGTTTTAATAAAGGTATAACAGTCAAAAGCTTCCTTATCAGAATCCAGGAAGATGAAACCACCAAGCATAAATATTGCTCCTTCACAGGGAATATCAGCTTAGCCAACCCCTTAATCTCTCACATTACAGATGAAAATGACTCATAATACACTGCCCACAGCAACTGCAGAAGTAATACTTAGATTCCTGAATCAACCTCAGAGCCTGGCGATAGAATAGAGATTCATCATGACTGGGAAGTAAATACAGAGAGCAAAAGACAACATGGTCTGCTATAGCTGCAGAAATACTTATTATAAGTCCCACAGCAGACAGTTCAACAAGCATTGCTGAACTATTAGAAAGGAGCATTTCCCCAAGTCCATTTCACTGCACTGTCTCTACAATGATTCTGTGTTAACACGGACCAAGTTTCCTAGCAGCCTGTAGGTTAGTATCAAGAGGTTCAGAGAGTTACATACTAAATATGCTAAAATCATACCTAGGCTCAAAATGAATTATCTGATTTATTTAATATAGAAAAAAAAATTGCAGGGATGTTCTTCCTTACTTTTGACAATGCTTTTCCTTCTCCTAAGCTTTCTTATCACATGTGGCAGGCTGTGCCATTCCTATTTCATTCAGATACCTTAAGTAACTCTAGGAAGCAAATCCTAAGGATATGCTTCCTGAGGAGGATAAGGCACTCTGCTACACACAGATTTACTTTCAATTTATCCTCTTCTCCATTTTGCTTTCCTCCTGAGGCAGCAATTCATCTTCCTCAACTTCATCATCAGCATTCTTTTGAAATCCTTCACTCAGCACTGTCGCCTCTAACCTCTACTGTTATCTTCATTACTTTATTTTCAATTTTCCATAACTCCTCTCCCCTTTATCTCAGCCTTCTTTCAGATCCCCGAGGGAGATCAGAAATTCCTCACAGCAACTAAAACAAAGCAACAATTCTGTCTGCCCTTCTCAGGTAGGAACTAGACTTGCCATTTGTTAAGCCAGGATTTGAGAGATGAGCTGAGACATACTGGGAGTGGGGAATGGGAAACAAAAAAAGAGAATCCAATTATGTTATTGTATAGCAATATATAGGTACCAGGGTGAATTCAAGCTGTCCTGGTAACATTACAACCAACATTTGATTCTGCAGCCATAAAGTACTTCTAACATGGATAGCTACTTCCAACAACTAGTTTTCTTTTATAATAGCTTGGAGTTTTCCCCTCTTCTTTTAAAGCAAATGAAAAGTTAGTGCCAAACTATTAGAAGTGAAATGTGGATGGCTCTGCAGTTGCTCCACATGAGCAACTCCACCTAGGAATAAACTTTGCTTCTCATGTAAACACCTTACCATAAAGCACAACTGTATTTCTATATTTTCTATAAAAAGCTAAGCATACAGTGACCCGTCTTCACATGTTGTATAGCCTCCTTCTTCCTTTGCCAATCCCTGCAAAAACAACCAGCCCACAGTACTGCTTGGTGGCAAGAGCCAAGAAAGATGGGAAGGTTCAGTTGCCATACTGTCTTCAGAAGCTGCACTAGGGTATGGTCTTCACATACTACGGGCCCAGGCTTGACATCTTGATATTAAATGCTGAGTATTCCTCCTCCCTCCATGCCCCATGCAAATGTGAAAGGATAGCATGTTCCCCAGCCTTCTCCTTTTTCAAGAGCCTACAGTATCTGCCTAATGTAGCAAGTTTTTACATTTTCTGTTTCTTTTCCCTACAATGTGAGAAAAGCCCTCCTAGTGCTTTGTTACTGTGGTATGGATACCTGAGAGAAGCTTCAAACTTTGTCTCATATCAATGAGGTCAGCAGCATCTCAAGAGCTTCAAACGGAGTAAATGTGAAAACACTGTGCAACTAAATAGATATTCTTCTCCCCTCAGGTATGGCAGAGAAAAGAAAAGCACATATTATCAACTTGGGAATCACCGGGTACAGACAATTAGGCCTCCTGTGGAAACTTATATTGTCTCATGAGGCACACCAGGAAGACACACAGAACAAAGCTTGCCTTTGTCACTACCGTTAGAGGAACAGAAATAAATTACATTCCCTTCCAGTCATTTCTGGCAAAAAAAAAAAAACAAAAAAACAAAACAAAAAAAAAACAGCATGGCAGAATCAGGCTCAGTTTTATTTCAGAAAATGCTGAAATTATATGTTAGACTACTCATATCTGATCAGGATAGAATGAGTAGGCATGAAGAGACTTTGTGAATTGGCGGAAGGATGTGTAGGCAGCCTCCTGTACAACAACTGCATGGGTTAGAAAGTATCCGGCACGCAGCCTGCCTGTGACTCAACCCATTAAAGTTCCAAAAGGTCTCTGCAGCACGCGGGCAATCTTCCTGCCTGCATCACAGGGGCTCACAAACAGCACCTGCTCCTCCAATGTGACTTCTGAAAGCTTCAGGGGAAGAGAACTTCAACCACCTCAAAAGCAGCAGCTCAAATAGCTGCTGGGGTAGCATCTCTGCATCGCAGCTGTGTGAATAACTGATTTTCCAGCTCAGCGGGTTCAGAGGAAAGGGGATTTTCTATTTCTGACCCTAAACAGGCTCAATTTCTAATTTCCAATTAATCAAAATAACTATCAGCTCAAAGTCCAATGTTGCTTTAAATACAAGAACAGAAAATTTAGTAACATACCACCAAGTATCTTGCACATTATTCACAAAAACATAACGGCGATGAATTCGCTACAAAACGTACCATGGGATCAATGAGCTCAGCACTGCAGAACGGATTTCAATATTGTTTTCCCACCCTGCTGACATTATTTTATACTGCCAATTTTACATGTAATTTCTAACCAATATCATTATGAAATAGATACAATTGCTAGGAGAAAGGCAGAAACATCTTCTACAGAAGTGGCACTTGAATTCCAGGCTACAGTAAGATGATCTCTTTTGATGGAACACTTATTTTTTCATCCCAAATTTATGAAGAACCTGCTGATCTAATAAATAGCAAATAATGGAGTGCAAACTTAGATAGCCAACTAAGCAGAATCCAAGCAGGTGGATAGCCAGAAAGAGGAAGACAGAAGAACAGAAAGAGGAGACACAATATGACTGTTCTCAAGGCAGAACCTCACTCCATTAAGCAGAGAGATCTGTTAGAATATGTCTCATCTTAAGTACTGGAGGAAAAATGTAGACAAGTCACTAGCTTGTAAGTCGTCTAACGTACATTCATTAGAATGAGACTCATGGACCTCACCAGAGGCAATGTTGTACATGACTTTTCTGAGACTCATGGACCTCACCAGAGGCAATGCTGTACATGACTTTTCTGAGACTCACTTCCTGTGAAACACAATAACCTCTAGCAAAATCCTAAATTCCCTCCCAAATGCATGATGTTTATCACGATATTTAGATGCCTGTGAGGAAAATACAAAATAAAAGAACATTTCAGTGGTTGCACCTTAAAAGTAAAGTGTAGAATTAGTGTTGTTTTTGCTACCTGCTGTCAGGAGCACCTAAACAAACACTGACCACACTTGTAGGAGTCACACTTAAAACTGCAAACCTACTGTATCTATGGAAACATCCTCGGCATAAATATGGCAGACTTAAACACAAGACAACAAACAACTATCAAATTTGTCTTGGTTATAAATACAAGGTTTTTTCATTTTGGTTCCTTTAGCTAGCTCTCCACAACAAACTATGGAGATCTCATTATTTTACAACAGTACAACTTAAAGAAGACTCTG
>PPHD01005944.1:0-25415 GCA_002909625.1 Bambusicola thoracicus | reverse complement strand
ACCAAAAGGCAATGGAAGCGTGGAAAGGCGCACAGCGCAGGCCGTTGGCTGGTGTCAGCGGGTGTGACTCAAATCAAGTGAGAAGTTTGGATATGACTGAAGACAATGGGCTGATTTCTGCTCTCTGGCTTTGGGGCGATTCCTCTGGGATCCCCAGGGCTGTATTGATGGCCACGGAGTGGCATTCGGCTCTCGCTAGGAGGCTTATTGGCTTTTATTTTTCATTTAAGCTAAAAATGAGAGGGGAATGAAAATCAAAGGAGTGTTTGATGGGGAAAGCAAAGAAGTTTCAAACCTCCAAAAGTGGCCGGAAAGGACCTCTCTGATGGGACAGATGTGTTCTGGAGAACAAGAAGCAATCAGCAGTGATGGTGGGGCTGCAGGTCCAAGGACGGGAGTGCTCAGGGGTGATGCTCAGCCCTGGGATGGAGCGTTAGGAAATGATGCTCAGCTCATCCCCTGCTCCTACTGCTGTCTGTGCACCACTGCTGGGTGTGAACGTGCAGGGTGTCATTCCCTTACTCCCAGCCAGACCTTCTCTGTGTGTTGCCCTTCACAAGTGGCACAGGAGCGGAGGGCATCAGCACATCTTTCCCGTGGATGAGCTGCAGTTTGGAGAAGGACTGCAGGGACCCCACTCGGTGCCCACTCCCAGAGCTCATACCCAGATCTTCTGCTGCAGGAGTCCAAATGAGCGGAATAAATGATTCCTGTGTTCGGCACCGAATGCCAGAGAACCTGTTGCCAAGAGTGGAATTTCTCATTTGATCTGATTAACCTTTGTGTCTGCACAAACAACCCAATATTTGTCACTGGCTGAACGCTTGCTGGAGGAGTTTGCCAGCTCGTCTGGGAGCATCTGGTCTGCATGCCATGCACAGTTATGCTTTCCTGCACGGGAAGTCCCTGTTGTCACCTCTGGAAGGACACCTCAAGGGACGGCACGGTGTCCCACGCTGTGATAGCAGTGCTGTGGGGCTGGGGGTCTGCAACCCCCTTTGCCGTGGTTTGGATACAGGGGAGCTGCTCCCCAAGCACCGCGATCCCACTGGGCAGCTGGGCAGGGTGACTGGGGATGCTCAGGGGGCGCCTCTTTGGCTTGGATTGAGCTGAACAATGCAAACAGGGTTATGTGGGAGGCATCAGAGGCTGACAAGTCACATCTGTGTTTTAAAAAACGTGTGCACGTGGGAGAGAAGTGTTAAGCAGAGGTGAAAAGAAGGCAGCAGGTGGCACTTCCTGCAGTCATGCTGCTCGTGTCTGGCTGAGCATCAGCGTGGCTTCCCTGGTACTGTCCATGTTCTTCAGGCTGCATGTGGCCATGGGAACAGGCAGGGCCCGCTCCCAAAGCCCTGACACCCCCAGGGCAGGTTTGGTCCCTGCTGGGGACTGCAGGTCCCAGGCTGGGCTCTGCAGCAAGAGCTGAGTTGAGGGCTGTAGTGCTGCTGCTCGTGCAGACTCTGCTCATTGGTCCCCATACCCACACTCGCTCAGCCCAGCAGTGAAATTTGTCTGCACTGCAAGAGACGTTTCCAAACCAGGCAGGCTGAGCCCCTCCTGCAGGGCACATCCCTCATCCTGCCACACTGTACCGGGCTGTACGGCTCACTCCAGCCAGCTGTGTTATCTCCCTTCCTTCAAGTGTGAGCTTTGGGTTCGGTGTCTGAGGATACTTGAAATGAACTTGGGCAGAAGCAGCCACTCCATGGCCTTAATCCTCCTGAAGCAGAGGGGTCTCCTGCTGGCTGCTTCTGTGGGGAGCGCGCCCGGGCCTTCCGTGATCATTTCTGATGTTCATTATTTATAGAGAAGCCAAATTGAATTATTAATACAGAAAATTTAGATAACATGAGCAATCCTCAGTTTATAACAGTTTCCCATTAATAAGGAAAATTGGAAATTTATCACTGCATCTGCTCATTAAAACTCACTAGTTTTTTTTCCCTTTTGGTGTCCTAAATGAAAGCATAGAAATAAACGGAGAGGAAAAGCCATTTACTCCTCACTTTTCTGGACGAAGGCGGCCCATAATGTTTAATAAAGTCTTTGCTGTTATACGTGGAGAGGAAACCAGCCCATCATGAAAGCAGCTTTTCAGCCATGCCTATTGCATTGCTCAGCCGGAGGACAGATGCTCAGAAACCTATCCCGTTTCTTCCCTTTGTGGGAATGCTTCAGCTGTCAGATTTCTAATTTCCCTCCATTCCAGCAGCTCTCCTTGCTTTTAGCACGCGTTCTTCCCAGCTCCATGTGACTTAATACATCCCCTGCTTGTTTCAGAGATGGCGGATTCCTATGCCTGTAAAGGTGGAAGGAAGACTGCAGGTTCCACCAAGCCCAGCAAAGACAGCAGGGCAGAGGCGAGGCTGAACCCCCCGGCAGAGCTCCCCAGGCTGGGTAAGGAACTGCTTTTCTGTCTCTGAATGTGGACGGGGCGGAGGGGACGATCTCTCCCTGCCTCTGCCTAACGAGATGGGTGTCTCTAAGTCTATTTATCATGCTGGTAGCTAAATGTTATGTGAAAGGGTGGAAAGGCTGAAATGAGTTCAGCCATCTGCCACCTCTCGTGTCGTACCCCCTGGATGGAGCTCCTCGGGGACCTGTGTGCTGTCGCTCTGATCGATGGTGGATTTCACTATTCAGGCATCTCCAGACCCAAGGAGATTTTCTCCTGTCTGCTTCTGCTTTTGGAACGAGCCCTGCAATGCTGCTCCAAAGCCTGCACTTTGGGGGGGGTGAGCCTGCAAGATCCTCCCTGCAGCTCTGGAGCAGTGAGGCTGCCTTGCAGGGCCAGGTGGGTGGCTTTTTAGGAGTTTTTATGTTCCTTAGAGGTCGCTGCTGTGCTGTACATGAACAGCCAGCTCTTGCAGACGAGGCCTTCTGAGTTAGTGGGATTCCCGAGGGATGCAGCATCTCCAAATGATGCCTTTATGGGTACCAAAATGAAGCAAACCAGCTGGCCTGGCTTCAGAGGGCTGGAAAATAAATGAGGAAATTGCCTTGCTTGCTGTTTTACCTCTGGCTGCTGAGGCAGAAGGCATGAACATGGAGAGAGCCTATGGTTTTGGCAGGGCTTCTTTAGGTAACTGGATGGCTTTCTGTTTAATCTCTCTCACTTGCTGAGAAATCCAGGATTGGCTTCAGAGTGCCACCAGCACCAGGCTTGGAGCTGAGCTCTGGTTGCTCAGGAGCTGGGGCCATCGCCAATGCGCTGTCCAGCCTCTTCTTCATATCTGATTTTCACCAGTAAAGGGTGTTTTAAAGGTTGAGTTAGTTGAGGTTTTTAATCTCAACTACCCTCCACTAGCCGTTTTGGGTTTCATTTCTGGGATGCTTTTTTGGCTTGGTTTTGTTGTCATAACAAGTGGCTTTCATTCCCAATCCCACTCATTAAGCCCTCCCAGACCTCAGTCTGAATGTCATGCATGAGACTCAGCATCACTTAAAGCATGACAATTTAAGGAGCCTTGCAGGAAGCCCTCCATTCAGGTGTGTCTCATAGCTGTCCTGACGCTCTGCACGTGCTGCTTGCCCCCAGAGGAGGAGTTGGCGGTGCTTTGATCGCCTTGCTTTTGACCAGGCAATTTTCATTCCTCTTGGTTGTTACTTTTGCTTCCTCCTTTTGAGCTGTGCCAACAAGTGCTTGTGCAGGCAGATTTGTACATGCCCCAGCAGGGAGCAGGGTAACAACATGGCCTGAGCTCCCGGGCCCTTCCTTTGTCCACGTGTTGGCTTTTGTACAATTGCAGCCAAGCTACGATTCATGCTGAAATCTATGTCAGAAAATTGCCATTTCTATTTCCTGCTATTTCCATCACTTCAGCTCAACTGCCTGACCTCTATTTTCAGAAATTGCCCTGATTTGGAATGTTTCTCTTAGCAATTGTTAGACTCTAAAAGCAGAGCACAACAGAGGGACTGAGCGGCACAGAGCACCCATGGTGCCAGGGCAGCCATGTGGCATCGTCAGCACGGCCCGGTCCTCTGGAAGATGCTGCTTGTGCTGGAGTTCTCCTGAGCCAGGGGGAAGTGAGCTGGCTGCCAGCGCTCCGATGGTAGAGATAAACCTGAGCAGGTGTCTGGTGAGCCTGGAATTATCCTAGTGAATAGATCCCCTGCCTGGAAGCACCTCACCAAGGCTCTCCAGACCCACAGGGTGTCTGCAGAGCTGTGATCCAGCTCAGAAGGATTAAAGTTAGTGTGTTACGATGGACTGATTTGAGAAACTTCCTCAAACTCTGCATACAAACCCTAATGAAGGTTGTCATGGTGTTTGTTCCACTTGGCTCAGTCCCTTCCAGTTGTGAGTTAGGTGAAATTGGGACTTTGCTGTCCTTGTGAGCCTCAGTGTCCAGGCTGGGACTTGGCACAGTTCAGTGTGTTTGTGCTTGGTGTGACCCGCAGCACCATGTTGGGAAGCCCATGGTCTCTGTGGCTGTTTGGAAGTGGTGACAACATCACAGCATCTGGCTGAACAGAGCAGGTTTCTGGATGGAACAGTGAGAATCTGCTGTGAGCACACACAGCCATGGTCCCTCACAGAGGTGTCCATCGCCTCTCTTCCTGGTCTGAGCCCCTCCAGGCACTGCCTTACTTATCCTCCACCTCCTGCCATCCCCATTCCCACTGCTCCCTGTGGAAGTCAGTGTCCTCTTGCAGCCCCAGGGCAGCTCAGCCCCACCAACCATGCGGAGTGGACAGGGGATTTCTGTGTTCAACAGCTGGCTCAGCGCACAGGTTTCTTTTGCTAAATAGCATAGTTATGGAAGGATTTGCATCTGGCTCAAATGGGAGTATGGCTTCCAGCTCTGCTGATAAGGCTCAGTGCTTTGCTTCTGCAAATGAAAGGAGAGTGGTCTGCAAACCACAGGAGAAGCTGGGCTGTGCGCAGTCACCTCCTGCACAGGTGTCTGCAGGCGCATGGACTTGGCATTCAGTTGCAGGGAAGCTGGAATTGCCTTCAGAAGGGGATCTGCATCTTGGGCAGGGCAGCCCGGGGCCGGGTGGACACCATGGGGCATGCTGGACAGAAAGTGACATGTGCTACGTTTATTTGCAGGAAATGCAACCAGTGACAAAACCGAGGGCAAGAAGAAAGGACGACCCAAGGCCGAGAACCAGGCACTGAAAGACATCCCTGTAAGAGCCCGGATGCGGTCCCTGCCTCTGCCTTGCTCCCTGCGCCACCCACTAGTGCCAGCCCTGCTCTGTTAAACCTTCCTTTCAGGTGGTTTAGTCTTCAGAGCAGCATTTTAATGGGCTTAGCAGGATCTTGGGCCCTGTATCCCCTCTGTGCGAGTGCACAGCATCGCTAAGCACCCTACAAAACCCTGGTGGGGAACAGTACTCCCTCCAAACTCCCCTTCCCAGGGCTGTTCCCAGATGAGCTCATTTCTCTTGCAGCCACCTCGGGTCTGGCTAACGATCAGGGAGCACTGGTTGATTTATTCCCCCTACAATCTCGCAGTTTAATTCCAGCACACTGGCGTGGACAACACACAGAGCAGTTTGTCGTGAGGGAATGGGCACAGTGTGATTTACCACCTGAATGAAATGTGGGGTAGTTAAATCACCCAGGCAATTTTTGGCCTGATTTATTCCCCAGCCTGGCCGGGAGCATGCTGTGTGCCTCAGGAGGCACAGCAAGGTAAATTCTCAGGGGGAACTGAGAGCCTGCAGAGCTTGCAATGCATGGCTCTATCCCCGTGTCTTTCACAGGTGAGAGGGAGCACTGAAGCCATTGGGAGGGGACTGGGAGTGGACAGGGATGATCAGAAGTCCCATGTGTGCCCCTGGCCCTCTCAGGACATAGCGGTGCACCCCCAGGCATAAGGTGCTCATCGCTCAGCTGCGTCTCTCATCTCTCCTGTTCCCAGCTCCCACTGATGAACCAGTGGAAGGATGAATTCAAAGCCCACTCCAGGGTGAAATGCCCCAATTCAGGCTGCTGGCTGGAGTTCCCCAGCATTTATGGCTTGAAGTACCACTATCAGCGCTGCCAAGGGGTAAGGAGACCAGAGGGCCATGTATCCTTCCCAGTGGCCTTTTCCATCGCTGTCTACAGGGTAAAGCTGCTCTCAGGCCTTATACCCTGTGAGAAACATGGGATGAATATGGGGAGGACACAGATGGGCCAAGGACAGGCTGGAAGGTGCATACAAGTGGATCCCTTGTGATTTTGGAGGGAACGTGGACCGTTGGGAACTGTCGCGAGGGGAAGGGTATTATTACACACTGTGTCCATAACTGCATCAGGAAAATCCTGGCCCTGCTGAGGTCTGATATCCACACCCACCTCTCTCTCCCTCTCCACACAGGGCGCCATCTCGGAGAAGCTGACGTACTCGTGCTCGTACTGCGAAGCTGCCTTCAGTTCCAAAACCCAGCTGGAAAAACATCGTCTCTGGAATCACTTGGACCGACCAGTGCCAGCCAGCAAAACAGAAAACAAAGTGCAGAAGGCCATTGGGAAGAGCAGTGGCAAGAAAAGGTACCGGGCTGCGTCTGGGCTGTGTGGTAGTGGCATAGGGATGGCTGAAAGCCTCCATTCCCGTGGTCTGGGATTAGGAGTGGGGAGAAGTGTCAGGACATTTGTCTTTCAACCCCTCTTTAAACAAGCCCTCTGTGCTTTGCCCTAGAGCTGCTGAGAGTTCAGCTTGCCCCACCATCCATCCCAAACAGGCAAAGACGGAAAAAGCCGTGTCCCAGGATCATGCTGAGAATGGGGAATGCCCGGCGGAGAGCCGGGAGAGCAAGGAGTTTCAGATCGCCGCAGCCGAGGCAATTGCAGCTGCCACCCCCACGGCAAAGTCCTCCAGTGGCAAGGATGGCGGGCAGCAGGGGGGCAGCCAGGCCTCACTGCAGGAGGAAGACCCCGAGAGGATGAAGCACAGTAAGATTAGAGCCCGGGGCTATGCTGGTTCAGGAGCCCAGGGGAGGGGGTTCCCGTGGGAAGGGTCAGGATTGTGATCCAGTGATTACTGCCGCAGGTTTCTGGATGTAATTAAGCCTTTTTTTTTTAACATCCTGCTAATTTACTCCCATGGTTTCTTGCAGCAATGAGTTCCATTGTGAGTTAAAAATGGGTTGTAGCTATGGTAGAGGTATTTCTGTAGTACCGGTGGGGTTGGACATGGATTGAATTACCTGCAGCATAGCGAGCTGCCTACTTGGCTCCTCTGTTCTGAGTGTGGCATTAAACCAGGCTGAGTGACAAACATATTTTCCTTACCTGTTGGGTGTCAGGAAGCTCTATTAGCACTGTGTGGCTGGCAGGCAGGGCTGGGCTGGGCCAGGCCATGGTTACCCCTATCATAGCATGGGTTTGCACTGCTTGCAGCTCCCAAGCAAACCAGCACCAAACACCTTAGCTTGCGAGGCTCTTGGCACTGGACAGAACCGTGGCTTCAGTCACTGAATTGGCCTTAGATATTATGACTTCTGGTTTTGTGGTGCAGGAACCAGAATCCTGTTAGTGCTCGCTGGGCTGCCTGCTGCATTGAGCATCTCCTTTATTTCATAGTGGTAAAGGCCCCTTGGGGTGATCCCTTTCCTCCTGATATGGAGCACATGCACAGCCCTGACCTTGGGGCAGCTGAAATCCACCTAGCAATAAGGGTATTTGACCAAATCTCTCTCTCTGTTTCTCTCTTTTGAGTCAGGAAGGAAACAGAAAACTCCTAAGAAGTTTACGGGGGAGCAGCCATCCATCTCGGGAACATTTGGACTAAAAGGTAATAGGGATGAATCAGCTGTGGTTTGTAGCTTCTCTCTGGGACATCTCAGGGAGAAGCTACAGGGACATTTCAAGTCCTTTCCCCAAGAGCCCTCCCTGTGGTGGAAGTAATGTAGGAGACACCAAGCACTGAGATGTCATGGCAGAGGAACTGGTGCCTTTGACTGTTGGAGAGTTGGAAAGGAAAGGAGATGAAAGGCAGTAACATTGTTGTCATTGATACCAACCCTGTCTGCTCTGCTTGGGAGCCTTTCCTGGAAAGTGAGGGAGGAGCGGGAAGGCCCTGGTTAAGTCTGTAACACAGAGTAAAGAGCTGCTGGCACCAGTAGCTGCGAGGCAGGCAATATCTGGCTTGGGATGCTACAGTACTGCCAGTGGAGCTGAGAAGGATTTCTGCTGAGTAGAACAGTGACACATTCATCCCTCAGACTGTCTCCAGTGCTGGTCGCCCACGTTACAGAAAATGAATTCAAGGGGGAAGAGATGCGTTACTGGGATCTTTTCTGAGAGGAGACTCAGAATTTGGCTGCTTCAGCTTGACAAAGCAAGAGCGAGTGGGATTGTGGTCGTGCTCCATCAGCACACCCAGCTGGGTAGGGAGGGAGGAAACCTGGAACACCCCCAGCTTGAAAGCAACTGGATTTGTGTTGGCTATGAAACTCATTCAACCGAGGAAATAAAACATGCGTTTCCAGGCACTGGAGGAGGCAGCACCTTCCAGTACAAGTCCTGGGGGAGAAGCGCTAATGGCTTTGAAGGAATTAAACACACTTAAAAGAGCAGATAGGATGTGGTCTCTGTGATTTCCTGTCCTCTGGCTCCTGGGAAGTCTGGGGTTGTTTCCCTTAACTTCCCCACAGAGGCACTGCCACAGGCTGAAATGTCTGCTGTGGGTTCCTTGTGAATAAGCCCATTCCCCCATGGCCTACTGCCTCAAATGGAAACTGAAATAGGGCAGGCATTTCCCAGTGTCCCTGTGGTTCAACATACCATATGTAACACAACAAAGTCTGCTCCCTGGGGGCAAGGGTGACACTAGGGTCGTGGGTTGCTGTTTCTGCATGTATGGAGAGCCCTGCTTTTGAGTCCCTCTCCCAGCTCATTCTTTCAGAGCCTTTTCTGGTTTGCAGGCAGCTCAGTGACGGTTGCCATCAGCCAAGGGGACTGTGCTAGGTTCCCTCTTCCTGGGCACCTGTTGCCAGGTCACCTTTCCTCCCCTTTTGTCCTTCCTCACCTTCCCAGAAGCCAGCAGGACCAGGAGAGACCTGTATCCATCATGACAGTTGTGTAGAGAGTCAGTAGTGAGAGGTGCTGTGGGATCTGGTGTCTGGGAACCCAGTTTGTCCAGTTTCCTAAAAGGAATCCTCATTCTTTGGAGGAAGCACTAAGCCTTTCCAGTGCGAGTTCACCAGCAGGAGCATCCCTTTTATATCTTGAACTTGCTATTCAATTGCCTCTTTTGGTTGCTTGCAGAATGCCCTTTTGCCTTCTCTTCAGGATGTCTTCTTCCCAGTCTCCCTTGCCAGAAGCAGCCTACCTGCTTTGCCATGGTGTTTCTGTAGTTCCTCAATTGCGAGGATTGAGGGAAATGATTCTTTCCATTTACAAAGCACCACAAGCTAATTATAACATTGTCATAATTGCAGATGTGGTCCTACACATACAGCTTTGGCAGACCTACACCTATCTCACTGTTCTATATCAGAAGTAGAGGTATTTTTCCTGCTACATGTAAGTTGGTTGATGCTATTAAAGCAAGTGTTGAACAAAGTCCCTTCTCTCTACAGGTCTTGTCAAAGCAGAGGACAAGGCGAAAGCACATCGAGCCAAGAAGCTGGAGGGGAGCACCAACATGGAGGAGCTGAAAAAGAAACCTCCAGGAGCTGGTGTGAAGAAGGAAGCAGCTGTGCACCTACCAGCAGGTAAAGCCAGTGGAGGCAGAGCAGAGGCAGCAGTTCTGCATGCAGCCTGGCTGCTTGGCAGCTTGGTCCTGTGCTCTGCACTGAGCCTGCACGATCCCCACCTGCACAGCTTGTGATCTCTGCATCCCTCCTGGTCCGGCAGCCTCTGTGCTGGATGAGTTTCCTTGCAGGTTTGTGAGCAAAAGCAGGAGCTAAATCCACCACAAGACTACAAATAGGAGCAGACAGTTCCTGCCCTTCTGAGGTGTAGCAGGCTGACCATAAAGTCACAGCTGACATCCGAAAGGGGTCACTGTGAGGATAGATGGGTTCACTGTAAGTGCTGGGAGTTAGCAGCCTGATCCTGGTTCCACCTGGCTTCAGTGTGACCATAGTTCAGAGCAGCTCCTGGGATGCTGGCTTTTTTGTAACTTCATCGCCACAAACAGTACCAACATATAACTGTGACTGTTGTCCTGGAGCCTTCTGGGTCCAACCTACAACCTAGCACAGGCTGACTTCCACTGGGAGCTCTGATAGCAAGAGGAACGCAGGATGTGCAAGATAAATACAGCTGCAGTACCTTGCACTGGTTTCAAATGCAAATAAATGACTGTGATCTCACAGCCATGCAAAAGCATCCAAATAAACAGACTTGGCAGATTTTGTTCAGACCGGGCTTCCCTTGCAGGAAACCCAGCACAGTTCTGCTGAGAACACAGCATGAACTCTAGATGTGGGGGCAGGTTTTGGCCGCAGGTATCTTTTACTGTAGGTGTTTTTAAGCTGGACCTGGCCATTCAAATAAACACATGCCTGGAAGACAGCACTCCCCTAGCTGCCTGTGTGTCTGCTGGGAAAAGAAATGCCAGAGAAGCTTTCCAGGCACACATCTGAATGGAGCTGAGGCTCTCACCTTTGTTTCACTTCCACTAATTGTTTTCTTTGGCAAGAGGGATTTACTCTGAGCAGGGAGAGTTCAGGTGATGAAGGGCACTGTAACTCCCAATATGCAGAACACCAGCAGGAGCTGGAAATGTGAAATACCACGAAATGCCAGCAGGTCAGGTAACCCCACATCAGTGACCCATTGGCCCTGTTTGCTGCAGGAGCAGTGGGACAGGCATGGTTCACACGTGCATGATTTGTGTCCAGCTTTGGTTTGGCCCGTGCATATAAAAATATCTTTTAAACATCACAAACTTTCCTGCTTCGGTGCCTTTCAACATGACCAACCAAGGCTTACGAAAGGGGTGCTCTCTGCTTGTCTCTGGGTGTCACACCTCCCTCCTCTCTCTCAGCAGCAAATCCCGAGGACCAGTGGCAGCGGGAGATCAGTGAGAAGGGAGAAGTCGCCTGTCCAACCTGCAGCGTTATAACCAGGAAAACCATCGTTGGGCTCAAAAAACATATGGATGTGTGCCAGAAAGTAAGAGCTTGCCATACTCAGTCACACAGATCTGGATTTTGGAGGGGACTGGCTGTGTGCATGCGCTGCTTTTAAATGCGTATTGGTATTTCTAAAACCAGTTCTGGGCTGTGGCTGATAGAGCACTTGCTAGTTGTCTTCAGAGAGCTGGCTGCCTCACTTTGATATGAATTCACAGGGGGATACGGACACCTAATTCTCATCAATTCAGAATCCCTTTGTGGTCTTGGCCCCTTGTTGCCATATCTCCAGCAGAGTTGGGTATTTCTAGTAGCTGAATGAATAGTTTCAAGGCTGGAGGGATTGTTGGGGTTGTCTCTAATCTGGCCTCCTACAGAGCCCTGGCTGTAGGATTTCACTCTGTGCCATGCCTTGCATCAGGCCAGATAAATTGTGGTTGAATGAGAGCATGTCTCAGTGAGATACCAAGCCTGGGTGTGCTCGGGCAGACTGTCAGGATGCAGGAGTTCAGTAATGGGGCAGTGAAAAATTGTCTCTCCGCCTCACCACCATCCATCAGAGCAAAGGATTGCGTCTTCATTCACCACCTGGCATGGTGCAGAGCCATCGCCACAGAAAGCCAACGTAGGATCAATGCCTCCCACTTTGAAAATACTTTACTCAGCTTTGATTCCGCATTCATTTTCTGTAAAAATGCTTCCTCAGCCTGTGCCTCACTATTTATATGGCAGTGAGTGAGAGGCTATTATCCCTTCCAAACCATGCATTACATTGATGCTGGGCAGTGTCCTGCCTCTGCTAGCAATGTCCTGGCTTCTGTGGAGTGGGGATCTTGGCCATTTTATCTCCTATCTCTGTGCTTTCCAAGCAGCTGCCTAGCCAGGCAGGCTCCGTGTGGGCTGCAAGGCCAACCAGCCTGCCGAATGCAGATCTGCGAGAGCCGTCAGGCCTGTCTTCCCCTCTATAAATAGGTCTGTGGGTGTTCAGCCAAGGAAGTGGGGCTTGTACAGCCTGCCAAGCCTACGGCAAAGTAGAATAACAATGGCCTTCAGAGCCAGACCTGCCCCAGAGGGCATACCTGTGCTCTGGCTGCAAGAACAGACAGTAGATGTGCAGGCTCCTGCTGTAGGAATAGCTGTGCTGCTCCTTTTTCCCCATGAGGCACAATCACTCCTGAGGTAGCTGTCACTAAAGGAGTTGGGGTGCTTCACAGCATCTCTGCCAGAGCAGTCTATGGCCCAACATGGACATTCCCCATGTGTGGCTGCAGTTCCACCTCCCAGCAGCATCTCTGCAATGAGCCTATGGCATAGCTGTGTCTTGAGCTACTCCCATCAGAAATGAGTCTGGAATGCAGGCACCCTCTCCGTTTGTTCTCCATTGTAATATTAGATTGAAGTATTTCTTAGCTGAAGTCTGCCTTCCTTCCTTATATTTTGGAAAGGAAATAAGGGTTGGGAAGGGTTGCAACATGGCTGCACCCAAAGGAGTTGAGGGGAGATATATCCTGCCAGCATCCCATGTGAAAGAGCTTATCAAGATACTGTATGGCAAACAGGTATACAAGTACTCAACCAGATAGATTATCCCATTACAAAGCAGTAATGAAATAAAGATCTTACCTGTGTCCTGGGCTCACAGAAGGGCTCCAAGAGGAAGATCTCTATCTGGAGATCCTTCCTCCTTGGGAGTCAGCCCTTAAATGGGATCTAGGAGAGGGGGGAGCCTGTCTCCATTCCTTCCAGTCACTCAGGTGAAACTGCATTCACCTGTGCTCCTGCAGCTGACTCAGTGCTCGCCTCAGGTGGTCAATCAGAGGTTCAGGCTGTGATTCAACTGTTCCCATACAGATATGAACATACTGTGTTCTTCAATGTTAACCAGAGCAGTAAGCCCTACAATGGCTGGTACTGGCATCTGGTGAGTTAAGGCTCTTTTAGCACTGACCTTGTTCAGGTTGGTGATGCGATCTGGAACAAGATTAACCCATCAGAGCAGAGGTGCAAGTGAGTCATTTCCAGTTGGCTGCTGTGAGGTTTCGTTTTCAAGAGCTCCAGGATGAGGAGGGATCTGCAGCTCTGTCTGCATTCCCCTTCAGCTTCTAGGCCAGGTTCGAGTGAATGGACTGTACTGAAGGTGGAGCATCCTCCAGGCAGGAGGAGCAGGAACAGCCACAGCCATCCCAACGCAGTCTCCCTGCTGAGACATCCTGTCTCTTAGAGCTCAGAGCATTCCCCTCTTGAGTCAGTAAATTCTTGTACTTGCCCCAGCAAAAGTCATCACCCGCTTACTCACTTTCCAAGTTCCCCTTCTGCATCAGGGTGTGCATCATTCAGGAGACCAAGCTGGGTCAAACAGCGGAGTAACATGAGAAGTGTCTTCATGACTATGTCCTGCAGCGTCTTAATTCTAAACAGTTCAGACACCCAGAAAGCACACCATACACCAGCATCTGTCATGGTTAATAGGGCTGCAGAGAAGAGGCCTCTCACATGTCAGTAGATCAAAGCTGCTTCTCTGTCCCGACCCTCTCAGAGGAAGCCCAAGACCCCAGGTCCAGATGCTTCCAGCCAGTGGGGTTTAAATCTACATGCAAAATTGAATGTTTTCCAAAAATGGGGGCACGTGGATTTGATAACAGTATCCAAATTACAGAGAGATCCAGGCCAACAAAGAGAAAGCTGAACTGCAGGCCCAAACTGGGGGGGGGACGGGGTGCTGAGTTGTCTGCTGGGTCCCACTGCTGGTATTGGTGCAGCAACGGCTGCCCATGGGGCTCACTGATGAGCAACCCTTGGAGAACTGAAGGTGTCGGGGCCTCCATGGTGATTTGCCTCTGATTCCTTCAGCTGCAGGATGCCTTGAAGTGTCAACACTGCAAAAAGCAGTTCAAGTCCAAAGCTGGGCTGAATTACCACACCATGGCTGAACACGTCAGCAAGGTAAGAGAGCTGGGCAGCTCTCATCTCACACCTCATTTCTCCTCTCTCCCCAAAAATGCAGATGCGGAAGACGAAGCAATCAACCGTCCACTTCCCTTCGTCTTTACAAAGGAGGGATTCACAACACCATCTCTGCAGTGTCCTGCATGCTGCTTAGTCCAGATGATAGCCTTACCCTTGCTAAGCAAAGCCATTCATTCCCAGGCAGCTGGTTAGGCTCATGTTCATCCCTGGGAATAGAGCAGAGAACTGGAAAAATAAGACTGGGATTCAAATCCCAGAATGGGGGAAGATTCAGAGTATGGTGAGGTGGATTTTGAGTGGCAAAGCTCTGCCTCCAAAACTGTGCCTGCACACCCAGCACTGACGGGTTCTGCTTTGCACGAGTCTCAAAATCCGATGCTTTGCTCTCCGCCGTCTACATGAGAAACAGCAACAAAATTGGTTGTGAACAAAGTCTGGCAGGCAGCTATTTTGGTGCTGTGCTTAACAAGCCAGTGGCGTCTGCCTGTGAGATACCAGGGCAAGGCATAACCGTATTTCTACATGTCCCGTGCTTACCAGTTGTGACTTGTCTTTTACCTGTGCATTCATCTCCTGCTCTTTAGCCTGGCTGGCGCATTCTCCGTGCGGGAGCTGCTCATGCATTTCTCAGTTAACCCTTTCAGTGCAAACACAGGAGATGCGTGAGCAAATCTGGTGTTGAACAGCAAAGGCTCAAAGCAGTGGGAGACCTAGCGTGAGGTTCACAGCTGCGGCGAGGCAGGGCTGTACCACCCACTCCTGGCACAGAGGACATGAGTAAATGGTTGACTCTGTTGCTTCTGTTACTTCCTTGTTTCCAGCCTGTTCCTGTGGAAACCGCTGCCCTTGGTGAACAGGAAGAGCGGGAAAGGCTGAGGAAAGTGCTAAAGCAGATGGGAAAACTGAAATGCCCCAATGAGGTATAAGAACGATTCCTGTTTCTTGTTCTGTGAGAAGGTGAAAGGAGCGAGTCCCAGTGCAGGGGGGACGCCTGTCCTCTGGGCATCCTTTGGTGCGCTCTCAACTTTGCACACCATTCTGTCTTAGCTCAGCTGTCCCCGTCCCCATCCCCATCCCTGTGGCTCCCAGCAGGGCGGGTTGAGGAGCATTGAAGACCCAGCAAGGGGCACAGGGCTGCTGGCGGTGTCCTGGGCACAGTGTAAAAACCAACCGAACGGCACCAAAATGGTGACAAGGCGGTTGCAGACAAGTCACGAACAGGTAACGGGGGCGTGTGGCTGAGGTTTGTCTCTGCAGCTGGTTTGCTCTCTGCGTAGCATACATGGCAATGCCTGCCCGCCACTCGCTGCTCCCCGCCCGCCGTCCGTCTGTCTGTGTGGGGAGCCCTGTCTGTGTGTCAGAGCAGGGCAGGTGGCACGGGGTGCTGGGACTGCTCCCTCTGCCTCTCCGTGTCACTGGGGCTGGTGATCCCCTGTGTCTCGGAGGGCTTTTGCGGAGCGGGACGTGTCCCAGCCGTGCCCAGATCGATGGCACCGTGACCGCTTTGCCACGGCCTTCCCTCACCCCTCTCTTTGCCCCACCTCTGCAGGGCTGTGCAGCCAACTTCTCCAGCCTGATGGGCTACCAGTACCACCAGAAGCGCTGTGGGAAGCAGCTCGCCGAGGCTGACAAGCCTGTCTTCAGCTGCCCACACTGCGGGAAGAAGTACAAATCCAAGGCTGGCCATGATTACCATGTACGGTCAGAACACCCGGCCTCGGTGAGCCCCCCGGACACCTCCACCACCCAAGAAGTGGGACCATCCCTCCCTGGGGGTGACTGCAGAGCTGCAGAGCCTGTGGGCAGGAGCGAGCCGGGCAGAGCCGGGCCAGGCAAGGCAGGTGCAGACGTCAGACTGATGTTGTTCATTCTCCATTCACATTACAGCGCGTGTGTTGTACCATGCAGTGTAGGCGGGGAGCAGCAGCCCTCCCTGCCCCTCCAAGAAAGCAGGGAGCTGTTTTTAAGGGAGGGGAGAGGCCGGCAGTTCCTCTGTCTTCCAGCAAGCCCTCCATCCGTAGCTGCAAAACAAAGATCAGACCGTGTTCTCAGGGCCAGCTGCTCACAAGCCCTGGGGAGGCGGGATACGTCCCTGGGGAGCATCCTTTTCTGTTCTGTTGATCCCTGCTGGCAGTGTGTCTGACTCTGATAACCCTGTCACTAATAAATGGGGATGTTTGTATACACGAGAAGGCTGAAAGTATGGGGGGATGCCATCAGCCCAGTGCTTGGGCTGAGTGGCGGTAGGGGGAGGCAGTTGTGTGTGTGCCTGTGGTCCCCAGCTTGGGGTGCTGGTGTTTCTGCAGCCCTCACCGGCACACAGCAGGTTGGCAAACACATAACCTGAACCTGAGCGTCCCCATCCCAGGACTGGAGCTCACCTCTTCTCCCCTGCTCATAGCAATGTCTCTTTTGCAGCCGCCAGAGGAGCCAGAGGTGAAGCCAGAGCCCGCCCCTGTAGAGGATTTTGAAAGGACCCCGAGCGGCCGCATCCGTCGCACATCGGCTCAAGTGGCCGTCTTCCACCTTCAGGAGATAGCAGAGGATGAGCTCGCCAGGGACTGGACCAAGAGGAGGATGAAGGACGACTTGGTACCCGAAACTAAGCGGGTAGGAGGATTTGCTTTCTCCTTGTTTCATGCTAGCTGTACACAGAGATCCTGGAAGGGCAGCGTGGCCTCAGGTGGCCGAGCCCTCACATGTCTCATATGCTGTGTTTTCAGTGAATTAGCAGTGATGGTAAATGTGTTGCTGAACAGCCCACCTAGCAGTGGGAGTGCCATTTCACTACTGCAGCCCGCCGTGTTCTGTCCTGGAGCGTGTGCTCTTGGCACACAGTCCTGCAGAGGCACTGAGCTCACTGACATGCAGCAGGCAGGCAGGAATCTAGCACACAAACAAACTGGCATCGTTCTTATGTGTCTTGGCATCTCCGTGAGGTGCCCAGCTTGGAGAAGGATCAGGCCCGTGGTGCCACCACCCGTCCTGGAGCAGAACTGGAAGGTTTAGAGCTAGTGCTCGTTGAACACTTTTGATTTCCCCAATGTGTTTCCAGATGACTTCAGCTGTAATGCATTTACAGCATAAAAATAACCAAGCCCAAAGGAGCTGTTTCATTTTAAATGCTCTGCAGTCCTCAGGGAGGAGAGGTGTTGCGCTGTCTTTCCCCCCTTCATGCATTCTTCTTTTCCTCCTTCCTCTTGACTTTGGGTATTGGACGCCAGACCTATGTGTGAGTGTACAGAGACATCGGAGGGGTTTCAGCTCCTGGCACAGCTGCACCATGACATTCCCTTTGTGCTTTTTCTGAGACGTTTCATGTGTTCAGAGTCTGATTGTTTAATGTGAGCCCCGCATCAGTGCTAAGAAAACAACACACAGGGAGGATGGTGGAAGCAGACTGGGGTTGAAGACAAGAGAGAGGGGAGTTGGACCACATCCCAGGTGGCAAACAAGGCTCTTGGTCTGGAGGAGTGAGGCTCTGAGCCCTGCATGTGCTGCTGTCCCTGCTGTCCCCAGCTGTGCCGGCCTTGTGTTGCACAGACAAATTTGAGGTCAGTGCAGGGAACAAATGCGTGTGTAGCTGTGAGTGTCTGTCTCTGGGCATGCCTTGCAGCGGCTGTCACGTTTCCTTGACAACACTCTCAAATATCAGCTGCTCAGTCTGTGCCATCTTTCCTTGAGGCGCAGTGCTGGGGGAGGTGGGAGACGGTGGGAGCTCTGCTGGGTCCAGCACTGCCGAGTAGTGCCTTGTATTGCTCAGGACCAGCTTGTGCTCAAAAGGTACTTCAGTTAAGTGTATGGAAAAACAGCCCAGCATCCCAAATACAGCCCCAATATAGCTGTTTCCTCAGGATCCGCTTCAGCTGTGCTGGCAGAGCTGTTCTGCAGTGGGTCCAGCCCTGGGCTGCACAGGAGCAGAGAGCAGCATCCTTATACCCCTGCGTCCCTCTGCATTGCTCCAGCACTGCTGCTGAGCACAAGTTGTGGCGGTCCCTCTGAGGGAGCTGACAACCCAGAGCCACTGGGGCTGCAGGAAGACACATGCAGGCTCACCATACCAGGGCAGATGGTTCCCAGCACACCGCCAGCCCTTCTTCCCACGGGCTGTTTCCAGCTGTTGGATGTATGCTGCTGACCCACGGTCCCCTCAGCTGGACCCAGGGAGAGGTGAGATGTTGGGGGCCAGCAGCAGATTGCAGCTGCACCTATGCCATCTCTGCAAGATCTGCAGCATCCCAGAGAGATCAACACTTCCCAGCTCCAGGCAGCACCCAGTGATGGTTGGATGTGCCCGGGCTGCTCGCCGTTTGCTTCAGAGCTCTGTCCCCAAGTTCCCAGTGACCCACTGCAACCCTCATGCCACAGCCGGTCCTGGCCGGGGAGGGATTGTGGCTCTGGATGCCGTTGGTGGCCCATGGTGAGATGCATTCGCCTTTTCCCAGGAGGGTGAATTCCTTCGCACCAAAGCAATGGCATCAGAATAAACGATTGCTGCTCGGATCCCAGGCCCTGCAATGCCTTCATTCTGCGCTAACCAAATCCAGCACTTCTAAATATACACTGGAGTCTTATTTTCTCGCGCTGATCTTTATTTGCCTCTGGATAAGCTGAAACAGATGGGGCATTTCACAACGGCCGCTTGCTGAGGATGTCAGATGGGGAAGGACACACCCCTGCTGCTCTTCTGGGAAAAATCCCCTTTCAGAAGCTCCATGAAGATGTTGCCGATCCTCCGAGTCTCCTCTGGCCTTTGCTGGAGCCATCACCTACCCAATGTAAGGCTCAACCCTGCCCCAGCGCTGCTGCAGGAGGAGTGAGAGATTGGGAGGTACCACCTGGGCTGGGCTCTGCAATCCCTGTCTGCACGGGAATGCCCTGACCCTTTTTGGAGGCTGCCTTCAGAGAAGCAGTCCCATAGAGAAGAGGTGAGATGGGAGAAAACACTGTGGAAACCCACTAGGTCGTGGTTTGATGCTTTCTCTGCAGCCCTGTGAAGCAGTTGGTGCTCTCAGAGGCTTTTAGGGGAAGGATGTCTTTTTGCCACAACGAGCTCTGGCCCTATACCCTGCTCCTTTCTGGACTCTTTAGGGAACAGTTTGCTTTTGTGCTTGCTCCTGGAGAAAACGGCCTGCCTGCTTTACTCAAGCTGCTTTAGACTGCCGGGTTAATGAGTTATTAATTGGTGACAGCTCCAGGTGGGGTGCCTCATTTCTGGTTGCAGCAAGAAGGGAAGTTCTGGTCCCAGCTGAGCTCTGTGCCAGAGCTGTGGGGGGGGTGGGGAGGGGGAACGGACACAGCCACCCCATCCCCAGCCTTTGGGGTCTGCTCATGGCATGGGGTCTGCATGGCACTGTGGTGCCAGGCTGTTCTCACACGTGGCCAGGCAGGCCTGGGCTGTGAGTGCTGGCAGAGTCAGTGCTCTCAGCAGAGGGCTGGTGTAGGCCAGTTTGAAAGCTGGAGGGCAAAAGTCATCTGTGGGCTTGAGTCTTTAAGAAAGCCCCATACTGGAACCAGAATACATTCTAGACCAGAAAAATCTGGCTGAGGTCTATCTCCCAACACAATGGCTCTGCAATCCCCCCAGAAGTCCTGGAGCTAGGCTGAGCCCTGCAAGCTCATCTCACCGGTGGGCTGAGCCAGATCCAAGTGCAGGCTCGGGTGAGGACCACATGGGGACCCGTCCTTCCTCCCTGCCCTCTCTCTCGAGCCTTGGCTGGGTGGCAGAGCTGCCCTGTGCACTGCAGCAGCTTCCAACCCACCGCCGGCCGTGCTTTGGCTTTGCCTCTAGGATGGAATGAGCTGTGGTTTCCATGGGGCAGGAGCATGGGGCGATCCGAGGGGCTGGGGACCCCATAGCACGGCAGGTCTGTTGGAGGGGAAGATGTTGGCTGGGGCCGAGGCAGAACACATGGTTCTCATTTGTTGCAATGTATTTTGGGGAAGGGGAGAGCTGTCTAGGGAGCAGAGAGGATGGAAATATGAAAGTTAATTAAATAAAACTGTCAGTCAAAGAGAAGGAGCCTTCCCACCCTAGCATCCTTCAACTGTTCAGGGGAGATGGGCCGTGGCCAAAACCAGTTGTAGTCGTTTAATGATTTGGCCATGAAGATTTTCACTTACAGGCTGTTTGAGGAAAATAAATGGTAGAAAATAAAATATTCCATGCCTGGGGCTCCTTCTTAACAGAGACATAAAGATGGCTTTGACATTCCCAGAACCGCAGCGCCCCGGGAAGACATGGGATTTGCATGTTATTGTGCGGTGCCTGTTGGAGCGGAGCGGGGAGGGATTCTTCTCTGCAGTGGGATCCGGAGCAGCGGAATCCGCATCTCTGAGCATCCCCCCCACCTCCTCCTTGGGGACACGCGGAGGGAGAGGTTGTTGCTGGGGCTGCGTGCGGTTACCATTAATGTTTGCTCATTCATGGGATTGATTGGCTTTTAATTAAGGAGGCCGGCTGGCGTGGCAGCTCTCAGCATCAATGACAAAAAGAGAGCCCTGTGTTCTTCCCCGGAGGTGGCATTGCCTTCCCCGAGCGGTTGACGAGCACCATCCCAGCGCTTCAAAGAGCTCTGCTGGCATCCTCATGGCTGCAGAGCATGACAGAACCGCAGCACACCAGGCCTTGGGGCATATTTCCACATCCATCCTCAGTAATGTCCCTACCGCCATTTCACAAGTCCTTTTGCCCCTTCTCCCTTCCCTGGCTGCGTGCCGAGGTGAGGGCAGAGGGGACCTCCTGGGTTGATGTGGCAGTATCTACAGCCAGCCCTCCCCATCCGCAGTACCTCAGGCTCAGTGGCAAGGAGGAGGAGGTTTTGGAGCGGCACGCTCAGGGCTGACCCAGCTGGACAAAGGCAAATCTGCTGCTTATCAGCACGACCGGGAGAAGTCACAACTGGGAAAGAAATACAGCCAGCCACCTCCTTGCACTGTCAGAAATGGGAGTGCAGAGTTCAGTGTGCACACTTGGATAAAACAGCTTGGGTTTGCACTTCTCTGCAAGCACGGTTTCTGCACGTCTCCTCTCTGGAGAGCAGGGATGTATCAGCGTGCCAGTAGAGCTGCACGGCCCTAAAGCTGCTCAGGTACCTGCACCCACTTATCATGACCTGTAGGCTCACCCTGCCGTGCTCTGCCACCAAGCAAGCTGGGAGCTCAGGACATGATCAGCATCCCTGCAGAGCTGCTGCTGGCACACGCATGGCCGAGGGCAGCTCTGTGCTGCAGACCTCATGGAGCACATACCTGCAGGTAGGGCCGTGTGCCACGGCAGGCATTGGGCACGAGGTGCTACAGCCGCTCCTGTGTGTGCTGAACATGCAGAAACAGAGTGGGAAGGGCCAGCCTGCTGTGCTAAACCTCCAAGTCACTAATAAAGTAGTAATTAAAAGCACTTGGGAAGAGCTGCCCTGCCAGGAGAGGCAGAGACACAAGAGCCTTTCATTGTTTAATAGGCTCTGCTCATTAATGGGTGGAAGGCAGCCATGGAGGCTCTTCAAACTTGGCATCATCCCCCCTGCCCAGTGTGCAGGGCTGTTTGTTCTGTGGGTTATGAAACATGGCTGAAGGGCAGCTGTGACACAGGGCACCAATAGCACAGGGCCTGGCCCCATGCAGCGATGGGATATGTGCCCAGGGAGCAGGAGCACGAGAGACTTGTGTCACCACATGGAGGTGGCCATGGTTCTTACCCTGCTGTTCCTGCTCTCCTGTCCCTTCGCTGGTGGAAGGAGAGCCACTCCCAGGGGGTGACATCCTGTAGGGCAGCTTCCCAATGCATTTTCGGCCCCACTTCACTTCTGTGGTGGGGGCAAAACTCGTTTGGTTTTGCCCGAGGACTCCACCAAGGATGGGACCGGTGCGTGCCGCTCCAGTAATCATCTCCCATTGTTTGCAGCTCAACTACACCCGGCCAGGGCTTCCAAAGCTGAATCCAAGGCTGCTGGAAAGCTGGAAGAATGAAGTGAAGGAGAAGGGCCACATCAACTGTCCCAACAATGTGAGCACCTTTTCTCTTCTCTGGGCCGGTCTGGCTTTGCTCTGCATGGAGGCAGGGGGACTTTGGGGGGGGCAAAAAGCCACCAGTGCCAGGCTCTGGTGAGTCAGTGCTCAGCCCCTGGCACTGGGGTCGGGCTGCACCATGTGCTTCGGGCTCTGGAGCTGCTTGTGGGGAGCTCCCAGCACCAGCGCTGGCTGAAGGCTGCACGATCTGTGCTAAGCCTTTTTCTGCACGGAACCTGCTTTTCCCAGAGCAAAGCTGGGGTTGGTTTTAAGTCCTTTTATATGTTCTTTTTTCCTTTTTTATGGTGAAGCGCTGGGATAGGCAAAGGCCTCCAGGACATGGTGTGTGTGCTCCATCTCGCTGCAAAGCACAGCCTTGGCCTGAGCTCGCGGGGAGATGAACTCCACCCTCGTGCTGGGCCATTGATTTATAGTCTGAAACAAAGCCTCAGTAATGGGAAATTTGAACGGAGCTGTTACCGCAGGGCCGGGGGAGACACACTGCCTAATTAATGTCATACACAGGCACTTTGAAAAGACGTTGCTCAGAAACTGGTCATGCTGCTGCCCGGGTGATTTCTCTCCTCCAGTAAGCGTCTGCTGTGGCTCCAAGAACTCCTGTAGCCCAGCAGGACCTCCTGACTGCTCCCAAATGTACGTTTTCCACGGAGACGTTTAAGGGAGACATTTTTCAGCCCGTTGCAGGAGGATGTGGCCACATGACTCCCATTAGCACTAATAGGAAACGTGTGACCGCAGCCCTGGGCGCCTCGCAGAGCATTAACCTCATGCTGTTCAGCCCGGACCTGTGGCCTTGCTGGCACAGCAGGCTCCTGGACGCAGGATGGAGGAAGGCACGGAGATGAGGGATCATGGCAAACCCTCCTCTCTTTGTTTCCACAGTGCTGTGAAGCCATTTACTCCAGCGTCTCGGGGTTGAAAGCTCACCTGGCCAACTGCAACAAGGTAAGGTTCCTCATTTCACAGCTCTGTCTCGGTGGTGGGGTTGGTTTTGTCCTTCCGTGCCCACGGCTCATCTGGGAGCAGCATTTCTAGGGACGCTGACATGGGTTAAAGGACTGTGACCACATTCCTATGGCTTCCAGCCAGCGCTGGGAGGGGTGGAAGCTGCCTGCAGTGCCCTGGCTGAAGGCAGGGCGTGAGCTGGGCTGGCCGAGTGATGTGCTGCCATCAACATGTCACTGCTCAGCTGTGGCGCTGCTGCAGCCAGAGCCCAGCACCGTCCTGGGCAGGATCACACCCACAGCCATGGTGTGATGTCCTGCCTGGCGGAAGTCACGGAGAGGACTCAGCCAGAACCTGAGCCTTGGAGGAGAGCTCTCTCCTGTGCAAACCCCAGGACAATGCACAGCAGCCCCTGCACAGCTCCTGCAGCCCCCAGCTCATCTGCAGCCGGGGCCAGCACCTGGCATGGGGCTCCAATTGCCTGCAGCCACCGCGGGAGGAGAGCTCAGCATAGGGAACTGGATAAGAGCTCATAAAGCTTTATACCCTGAAACATTTCCAGCTGCAGCTTCCATTGAATGTAGCTTCCAGGAGGCAGCTCCAATAAATACCCCATCGTTATTAAAAACACAAACTCCAGCACTCCTCCGGCACTAGCTGGAACATCAGCCCCTAATGAGATCATTTACAAAGTGGGCTGCAGAGATCCGGCAGAAGCAGCAGCATTCATCCAGGATAAAAGTGCGAGCTCAGGAGGCTGCAGCAGTTCCTTTGCTGGCATGCAGAACCAGCAAATGGTTTCTGGGAGAAAATGGAGCCTTTTTGCAGCTGCCATTGCTGTCACTGCTCCGGCTCTGTGTGCAGAAAGCAGCCAGCAGTTGGAAGAAGGTTTTCTGTAAACATAGAGCTGCACCACCCAGGTCAGGTTAGCCTGGCATAGCCCACAGCACAGCCATGTGCTGGGCACTGAGAGTGGAGGAGGCTCCCAGGCACTGCCCCATCCTCGGTGGGGACTGATGGGCTGAGATGATTTTGACACGAGGATTTATGGGGCCAGGCTGCCCGCATCCTGCCTGTCTCCCAAAAGGGAGCCCTGTCCAGCTGTAGATTTACAGCGCAGAGCCAGCGACGGGGAAATTCCCACCGAGTGGATATATTGCCTGGAGAGGCCCATCCATAAACCCCTCATCAATAGAGAACACATTATCTCCCCCGAGTCGTGAACTGCGGCGGAGCCGGGAGATCAGTCATCCCCAGAAGGGCTCTAATGACAGAAATCCAGCAGTGGCTGCATCTCCCCGCCAGCATAAAAGGAAAATTAGGTGAGCCTGTCGGACATAAATTAGCTGAGGGCTCAGTCCCAGTAAAGCACAGATCTGCCGACAGTGAGGAAATGAGCCCACGTGGCCACGTGGATGCACGCCGTGTCGGTGCAGCACCAGCAGATCTATGGCTGCTGCACGGCTGGCACACGCTGCACGTGGAGCAGAAGGTGCAGTTGTGGCAGTTCTGGTGCTTTAGAAATGAATGTTTCCTTTCTGTTGCTCCAGGGTTGAAGTGTCAGCCTGCTTTGGCTGGGAAGGGGAAGGGGAGGGGTGCGTTGGCTCTGCGTGGGGTGCAGCAGTGCGCTCTGTCTTGCAGGGGGAGCACTCGGTGGGCAAATACCGCTGCCTGCTGTGCCAGAAGGAGTTCAGCTCTGAGAGTGGGGTCAAGTACCACATCATCAAGGCTCACTCCGAGGTAAGAGAGCCCCGGGGCCGCTTCGGGTCCCTGCCACGCGCTCGGTGCTGGCTCTGTCCTTCTCCATCAAGGAGCAGAGCGCAGCAGCTCCCGTCAGCAGTGGTGACGTGGTGGCATGGCACTGACTTGTTGTCTGTTGGCATCCCAGGCGGGGGGGCTCTGTGTCCCCAACACCCTCAGGCTGATGCCAGGCTGTGTGCCCTTGGGGAGGCGATAGCAGCGGGGAGTGGGGGAGTGAGAACGTGAGGAAAGAGGGCAGGGGAGCCCTGGGCTGATGTGGGTCGGGGGGTGCCAGCCCAAGGCCGGTCCCTAACCACCCCTGTTGTCACCCCGTGGACACAGAACTGGTTCCGAACCTCCTCAGAAACCAGCCGGAAAAAGAAAAACAGGGAACAGCTTTCATCCAGCAAGGAGGAGAAAAAAAAAAGCACAAACGGGAAGAAAAGAGGGAGAAAACCCAAGGAGAGGCCTCTGGAAACGTCCCTGAAGAGCAGAGAGAGCGTGGCAGCAAAGACTAATCACAAGAAGAGCCCTGAGCACTGGGAGGGCTCCCGATGCAGCTCCGATGGGGATGAGCGTGGCCCCAAAGCCCCCAGCCAGCGCAAGGGGGGAGGCAGCAAAGTGCCCGAGAAGTGAGCGCTCAGAGACTGCTCTGCCAGGATTCGTTTACAGCCCAGGGTAACAGGGTGGGGGTCGCTCCCAGTTTTCCA
>PPHD01005943.1:0-20571 GCA_002909625.1 Bambusicola thoracicus | reverse complement strand
CAGAGTCCTTACATTCAAGTGGGATTCATCTCTTTAAACATCGCCCCAGCATGTCTGAGTGCTGATACATCTTACAATTCATTCTATATACAAGGGCTCCAAAAGGAATAATTCTTATTTTATTGTGTTGGCCTGCGATGTCAGAGGAGGATGTTGGTGGTATGACAGTAGAGGATGAAACTTCCTACTAATATTCTATTACGTTTTGCTGCCATGTGAGAGATGGCAGCTGAGGGGCAGTCTAATAATTTGGTGTCTGACTTGAAAACGCATATGAAACAAAGGTGTTTTGCTGAATTCCTCCACATAGAAAAGATTGTACCCTGTAACATTCACTGATGATTTATGAACACTGATGGTGACAAAACAGTGACTGTAGCACAGTGAAGTGATAGGTGGTGTGTTTCAGCAGTAGTGACAGTAACATGAAAGACAAGCCACTGGTTAGCCATGCAAACTTCTATGAGTGTGGCATGCAGGCTGCTTTCATTACTGGTGAAAATGTATATGAAATGACGGTGGCAATGTTGAAAAATAGTGTTCTGTAGCTGAGAATTTGCTTTAACAAATAGTGCTATTGTGCTCTTTTTATCTGTTGTAGGTTTCCATGGAGATAAATTGGAGGCATTGCTTTGGGAGCAACCTACATGGAACTACATGTCTTACTGCTGCAATTCATAAACAGAATATTGACAAATTCCCCAGATTATAACTATAATTATATGAATTATAATCTGACGAATCAAATGGCAAGAGTTTGAGACAGGATTAGTTCAGATGTTGGAGTTGAGGTCAAAGAAGTCTGGACAAATGGTGCTGAGTCACGTATATAATGATTTCTTCAACAATTGCTTCCCATATTTGCGTGTTCAACTTTGCTAGGGAAACTTTTCTCAGTGTATTTCATGGACTCAGATGTCAGATCAAGGGGGAAACATTCACTACAACCAGAGGTTACAGAGTTTAACAGACTTACAGTTTAACTTCAAGCTGCCATTTGGTCTTAGATATGGTGAGCTTAAGCTTATGGTCTTTTTTAATTTAGGAAGACTAACAGGGAAAAATGACATGCAGAGTGACAGCCTTACAGAACTCTAGGAATGGATATTTTATATGTTGAAACTATGTCTGTACCATTTTGAATAAAGGCAATTATATTCACATCTGGTTGAAAATAACCTGTAATCTGTTAGGATGTGATATGTATATTGAACAACTGTTAGGGGCAAAGATCTGAAGTTTTCTTTGTTTGTAGAGAATGTTAGAGGGTGCAATCTTTTCTATGTGGAGGAATTCAGCAAAACACCTTTGCATTAATTTTAGCTCTTCTGAGCCACTAATTCTAAATTTCTTGCACCTTGAGTATTGCATTCAGTTTTGGGCCCCTAACTACAAGAAAGACATCGAGGCCCTGCAACTTGTCCGGAGAAGAGCAATGAAGCTGCTAAGGAATCTGGAGCACAAATCTTATGGAGAGCAGCTGAGGGAAATGGGGTTGTACAGTCTGGAGAAGAGGAGGTTCAGGGGAGACCTTATTGCTCTCTACAGCTTCCTGAAGGAAGGTTGTCACAAGGTGAGTGTTGGCCTCTTCTGCTGCATAACTACTGATAGGATAAGAGGGAATGGCCTCAAGTTGCACCAGGGGAGATACAGGTTGGATACTAGGAAAAATTTATTCTCCGAAAGAGTGGTCAGGTACTAGAATGGGTTGTCCAGGGAGGTGATTGAGTCACCATCTCTGGAGATGTTCAAGAAATATTTAGATGTTGGGGCATGATTTAGTGGGGAAATATTGATGGGAGGTGGATGGTTGGACTGGATGATCTTGGAGGTCTTTTCCAACTTTGGTGATTCTATGATTCTGTGATTTTAAAAGAACTGTTGCTGCAGTTTTCCCAAATCTTTAAAAACTCGAGGTGGACTACGAAGAATGTTAAATTGGTTTTGAATAGATTTCAAATGAGAATGCAGAGATATGTTTGCCAAATACTAAATGTGAAAGTGTTATGTTAAAATCTCACATGGAATTATACATATAACAGTGTGAAAACTGTGAAGGAATCATTAGTATATTTAGCATTTAATATATTTTTTCAAGCTCTCTGTCAATATTTCGGATGTTATTTAGAGTTCTTTTAATATTATTATTTTTTTAATAAAGAAATTACACCTTGGAGTGAGAAGTGTATTTAGTACATGATTTTGGGGTTTCACTTGCTGCACAAATCTTAATTACTGGTTCAGAAAAGACAGACTTTCTCTGCTCCAGCAAGAATTAACCTGAGTTTTGAGAAAAGAGTTTAATAGAGCTGTACAAAATACTACTACAGTATTCCTTCCCAACCAGTTATTTATACAGATGTGAATTAATGAACTGTTATAAAAGTGGTGTGATTTCTGTCTTCTCATTTAAAAAGTGATGATGGCCAACAATTCTTATAGTGCTTTACCATTAAGAAATATTAATGTACAAATTAAAAATCATTGCATAACTTTTAAGAATAAACTTCTTAAAATTATTAGGAAAGGTGGAACTTTATTCCCTGTGAAAAAGAAGCATACTTGTTCTTCCTCAGACATTATCTGAATCTGCTAGAACTGCTCACATCAGAAAGACCAATGGCTGGAAATGTTATTACTAGAAGTACTGTCATAGATGTTTAGAGAAATGTAATTGCTTGCTTATGAGCATTTGTTTATGCATTCTGCTGAAGTTGAAGTTATATCACAGTATTTCTGCAGAAGCAAATTTTGATGTCTGCAACTAGAGCTCTGTTTCCTTTCTGTGGCAAGATTCTAGGTATTTATATTAGTCTAACTGGGTGTCATGAAATCACAAATCTTTCTTTCTGGATGTATGTATCAGGTGTAGGCATTTAACTAGCATTTCTCTTTAAAAAAAGTAGCTGCCTTAATGTCTAATGACTGATTTGCCCTTCATGATATATAAATTGATAGTAACTTTTTTGATATACAAACAAATGCTCATTCCCATAGAGAAACCTTTTTCTCTTTCCTGAACGAAATGACACAGATCTACGGTTTTCTGAGCCAAGCTTATAAAAGGTTGTTACAATCGGAGCACATCTGTGGGAGTTAGGGATCTCAAGTTCTAATTTAGGCATTCTTTGAGGTAAAGAACTTGTGATGCTCACTTTTAACTGTCTGAACACTCTTATGTTTTTGGGATATCGGCTAACATAGAGACTAGGAGCCATATAAACTTATATGATTCTGTGTACAGGGTTAGATATCATTCAGTTTTGTAATTGCTTTGTGTTTGTAAATGTTTTAAAATATAATACATTGTGTAAGAGCTAAATCTTCTTTTCATAGCTTAAGTAGTTCTAGTAAAACAGCAGAGAGATTGATAATCTCTCTTCTTTGGACAGAGAGAGTTTTTGATTTATATTTCTGTGCATCTCATTCTTTTTCTGAAAGCCTGTGTACAGTACAAAAAATTGAAATATTTTGCTTCATAGGAGCAGCATACATACAGGCACACATAAACTTCAGTGTCATTATGGCTCTATCCTTTTGAAAGCCTACTTTAACAAAAATAAGGACCTAGTATTTCTAAAGACCTTAAGAAGGGAAAGCTGCTGCAGACTTAGTTGAAGTAGTATGACAGTATTCCATTATACATTTGCCATTTGATTCTCCTGAGTAAAGCTTCACTATAAGTGAACTCTACATGTTTTGCACTTTGTGAACTCAACTGGTGCCTCATGATTTTCTGAAGGATGTAAATGTATTTAAACACTCACAGGTTATGCAGTTTGTGAAAATGGTACTGAGCAGCTATCTTTGGATGTACTCTAGAATATCTGTGTTTCAGATCATCTCATACTTTGCTGCGTCATAGCAAATATGTAGGAGGGGCATGCAGGGATGATAAATACATAGCAGAGAAGCTCAGTGAAATCTTTTCATTGACATTTAGCAATGAGACTCCAACACCTGATGCATTTCTGTAGTAGATAGACTAGAATATGTAGGTCAGCTTGAAGTAACTATATCAAAAGTATTGGTTCAGTCAGGCAGATTAGACAGACTAGATTTGACCCAGTGTCAAGTGGTGGACAATAAGCCACCAAAATTTTGGATGTGTTTAGAAAAGTTAGAGATTATTCTGAGAAACAAAGAGCACGTGAATGGAGAGTACAGAGTACATATTTGGTGTACCCATATCCTGAGTCTCACGTGTAGTTTGGTCTAGATATCTAAGGAAGGGTGTAGCAGAGTTGAAGGAAGTGTGGAGAAGAACAAGTAAAATGTTTGAAGTGATGGAGCAGATGCCTTCTGTAGACACACTAAAAAGGCTGGGAGACTTGATTTAGGAGCAGAGAAGGCTGTGGGAGAATATGACTGAAGGTAGATAAGTCATAAACTGAATATGCAGCAGTTGTTCACTAAATACCACAATATTAAACCTGTGGGAACTTGAAATCAGTTGAGATTTTGTTTAAAGCTGGCGAAATAAAGTTCTTTACACAGTGAACTTCCGAAACTGGGGTCATTGGAGAAGATGGAAGCAGCTAGTATTGGAAGGTTTATGAAGGAGTAAAGCTCTCACAAATGAGCCCTTAGCCCTTTTAAGTCTGGACAGAGATGTATCCACTGACAATATTCATAAAACCATTCTGTACACTGAGGATAAGGGGATTGAACTGCAGAAAGTGGTCAAGTTATGTGCTCTCTTTGAATGTCAACTATTGAATGTTGCATGAGTACACTCTTTCCTCTGATTGAAATTTATTAAGTATCCTCATTTTTATCCAGCCAAAGAGTTTTGCATGTGGTTTCTTTCAAAGTATGTCCAAACTGCTCTTTAAACAAGACTGATATTTTTGTGTCTTTGTGAATGAGGACTGCATATTCCTTTCCAATACCCAGACTACCTCATCCTGTGTGGAAGTATTACAATTGAATGATTCCTAGGCAGAAAATAAAACAGCATACAGGTTCTGCTAAGTCTGATCAAGAAACAATTAGGTGATATGCCCTGAAAAACTCAGCCAGTGCTAAGAATGCAGTACAATTCATTCAAAATAGTGGAATTAGTGATATCTTGACTGAATGGAGAAAGAAACTTGTACCGTTTTGCTTCTGCAGACAGTAAGATAAGTAACAGTTAGGGACTAACACCGCTGGTAGCAGTGTACAGCAAAATGAGGAGAAAGCAAAGTGTCAACAGACTTCTGGGCATACAATAATAATAAACATAGAAGAGGAATCCAATATCGCATCTTACGTCGTTTACCTATTTGCTGATTTATGTTTCCACAGGCCTCTGAAAGCAATAGCCACTTGGTTATGGCACAAGGTTACATATTATAAAATATTTCAGTGCTTCTTTACAGAGTAAGAAGTACATATATAAATGAATTAGAGAATTAATAGAAGGGTGCAGGAAATCTTAAACTCCTTGCTTCAAAGAGATTATAGGGAAAAATAATAAACAGATATCAAAGAGAAAAGGTGTGTTTGAACTACTTCCACCTGTTAAGTACAATAATCTCTCTTCATTTTGAACAGTTTTGAAGCGTCAGACACCTTGTGAATTTCTTACATATCCGGGCTTAGGAAGCCTGATGTTGTACAGGGTAAATATTTAAATCTTTAAGGTGGGCACTGATGTAAGTGGAGAATACAAACATAACCACTATGCATTGCAATAAATAATAAAATGAGATTGTTGAGTTTTAGCAGTTCAAGAATAACATGACATTAGTAGTATTCAATAGGTCTTGGATGGAGAAATCTTAGTAAAGGCTTTCTGCTCAGACATGGTTTTATAAGTAACATATGTTATTTAGGTGAGGATATATGATGAGATTTTTTTAGACTGTTGCATTATTCCAATATTAACTTTAGCATATACCTTTGATAGTGATAACTCCCAGCTTATGCAGTGACTGTGGTTACTGTCAACTGAGTAACCCATGAAAAGAATTCCACATGATGGTTTAAAATAGTTAAATATTCTAATTTACAGCACAATTATGTGAAAAAATAGATAAATACAGTTTTATATCACTTAAGAAAATAGTTTTTATTCAGGAAACTTACATAAGACAATGAATGAACTGAACATAAATATTTTAATGACAAGCAAACAGTAATAAAATTAGGAACATGTTAAAGTGTTGTCCTGCATATCCCAAAAAGAATACTGATAAATAATTCAAGAGAATTGTTTTCTAAAACCTGCTGTGTATCTGTTTAGATTTTATAGAAAATAATGATCACATAAAGCACACCACATCAATTAGGTTTATAGAAACAAAACACCGTGTTAATAGTAATACGCAAGTAAATTAACTGTTATCTCACACTCTTAAATGTATTAGTAGTAATATTAAACTTCAGTGTAACTGAAAGAACTGCTAAACTTAAAGCGAATATCTGATTTTTAAATTGACATTAATTGAAGCCCCAGTCTCTCTTTCCCTCCCTCTGTAATCGATTGGGTTTGAATACTTACACAGCAAACCTCTGAAGTAATTTCAGACCCAGCATCTGTGTGCAGAAAGCATTTCATAAGTCATTTCAAATATTAAAAAAAAAAATAGAAAATTTAATTGTGGATTAGAAAAAATTGTTTAATAAATTATATTTATAATATTTTCTGAATTATTTCCTCTTTAATAAGCAGACATGCCAGTAGAAAACAGCCATTGGAATATCTATTATCTCTTCATCCTTTTATCCTCTTGCAACTCTCTTGGGGAAGCATACATGTATATGCTGCACGAAATGTTATTAACTGACATTAAGTCTCTCATCCCCTTAGGCCGTGGATTTTTTCCTGCTACTTTACTGACCATTAAGCAGCTCTTGTGGATGTGATCTGGAAATTATTGTATTTACACCTTATAGAGCACATGTATTAAACTGCTCATTAGGTTTTGATATTAGATGACTTCATAAGCCTCATATGAGCTACAGCAGCAATTATGTTTTAGTATAATGATGTGAAAAGGACAAACTATTGGTTCTTTAAATGTGTGCCAAAGTCTTTGAAAATATTATCTGTCATCTCCAAGGTGTCTGTTTTTAACTCTTCTTCATGTCATAACTAAGTATGATTAAGGACAAAGTAAGACTGCCTGCTTTGAGTGCTAGCAGAAGCCACAGGGAACCCTTTTGCTCCGGCTGGCTTGTACTGGTGGAGGGCAATACTTTGTGGCTCGTGCTTTGAGAGGGAAAGTTAAGATGGTGCTACATGTCCAGACATGCTTCTGAAGAATGTTGGAAAGTTGACTATTTAAGTTAGTGCAGCAAAGGATTTGCTGATAGATAGCATGAGAGGTAGCATGGTGAGAAGGAAATTACACCTATTGCACAGATGTCTCAGCTGCATTCTCCACCAATTATTCTGAAAATATTTTGCTGTTTGTATTCTTCTTTATAACAGCACCAGCAGAGCACCAACTACAGTGCACCTATCTCCTTCTTACTTTCCAGTTTTTCTCAAGTGTCAGATCAGAAGATTTCAACCAATTTTAATATTCATTCTATTTAAAACATTGTTTTTTTTCCCCTCAAATCTTAACGGGTCTAAACTTCAGTTCCCCATGGGAAAAGCTAAAGACTGTACCAACACAAGAATCTCACTGTGCTTTGCACCTGCATTTTCTGTCTATTTTTATATTTTATGATGCTGCAGTTCTTTCTACAGTCACACTGACTGCATTAAATTATGTAAAGGCACAGTCTTGTGACACCTCTGAACCAACAGGCAGAATACAAAATCTTTCTTTTGCTCTCACCCTGACTCAAAATTAAATTCCAAAAATTATATGCACATAATATCAGCACTCTCTGTTTAATGAATGGAATCAGAGAACAGCAAGGGCAAAGATGTAAGGTTTATCCTCTGCTAGTACTGAAGAATTAGCACTAGAATTAGTATGAATTTGCATTATAAAATGATCTTTGAATGACATGATAACTGGGTGCAATTCAAGTTTGTTAATATTTCTAAACAATAGCATCATTTTTTGCTTAAGGCTCAGGGCTGAACAAGGAGCACTGACTTCCCTGCCACAGACTTGCAGGGTGACCTTAACAAATAACAGAACATATCTGTACCTCAGTGTGAGATGGGGGAAATTAGAACATTTCCTAGCTCACAGAGGTACTGGTAAAACTCAGTTAATCAAAGTCTTTCAAGATCTTTAGACAGAAGAATCTAGATAAGAGCAAAGTATTATTATTCTTACTAAAGAGGACCTCTCCTGAGCACTTAATTTTTCGTTTTATACAAACTTTTTAACTTATTTACACTGTCAGCCTATAGAGTGATAGATCTTTCTGACCTGATTTGTGTAGAGCTTGTCAAGATACAGCGATTTTTAGCACTATATCCCTGTTAGGATATGACACAATACATCATAACAGCTTCATCAGAGCCATTAGGGTGTAAGCTGTCAATGCATAATAAGATTACTATGCATTGTAACAGGTGGTGCTCAAATAACACTGAAGCATGAACACTGTGGTAGCATCTAGAATCCCTTTGAATACTGGTGTTGCAATACCTTTCTAATGAATCTGGCATTATCTTTTTGTATTAAAATATTTTTTGTTGTGCGTGAAGAACTATTTTTTTGGTAAAATGAGTAACTTTTACATTTTGTTGTTTCAGAAAACGTAGATGTCTACAAATGTTTCTGTTTACAAATGAAGTTAGTTTTGTTTAAATGAAGGGCAAAGCCTGCCAACAACTCTGTAAATATTAGCCAAATATGTTCAAACTTTTACTGTCAGATAACCAGCCTGTAGGAAGTTTGGATTCAAAATGGCTATTGAGACAGTACTGTCAAAAGGTTCTATTTACAGGTTTTTTATACATACATATATAAATAAATAGAAAATGTTATTTTATGCACAATATTAATGAGTATAATTGAGACTGGAAAAATGAAACATTCAAATAATTTTAAGTTGGTGTCTGAAAAACTCTGCTGGTTTTCTAACTGCTGTCTAGGAAAGACATCAAGGAAAAGAGAAGGACTTAATACTGCTAGGCTTGTACCTCCCTGTCAGTATAACTTATGAGCATTACCCATTCACTGGTGAATTTATGTTTCTCATGCATTTGTGAAGGATCTCTTCTTAGGGAGAACTGAAACACTGGCTTATTGAGGATCACGATAAAGTCTGTAGCAGAACATAGAGGAAAAGTGAACTTTGTTGATATTTTTATATCATCACTATTAATCTGTAATTCAATGTATGAAACTCTTTTTCACATTATTGCATTATTCCTGAAATAATGCACTCCGAGCAGGCAAACCGGTAAGCTACAGTGACATACATACACATATGTAGATTTTGCATGAGATCTTATATGTGCATTCACATCTGCCTGTATGGGAGCAGATTGACATAGGTCTTTTATAGAGTGAGAAATGAAGGAAAAGTACAGAATTCAAATGCTTACAATGTTTTCAAGCCTTTACAGAGAAGAATGAGGTGAATGGCTTCAAAGAAAATTTTTCATATTTAGGCATTACTGCATCTTCAGTAGGTATGAGTCCTCCTAAAAATGGAAGTTATAGCCTCTCCCAATAAGATGTATAGTGACTGTGTAGATGTACGATTTTCTTTCTGTGCAGTAGAGGCAACAGGCAGAGACTGACCTATGATCAGAAAAGTCCGATAAATTTTCCAGGAATATATACTCCAAAAGATAAAAATTGAGTAAGAAAAGGAAACAGTTTAGTCATTTTTCATAAATGTGTTGTTCAAAGACTTCCTTATAAAAAATCAAATATCTTTTTGGTACAGCAAAGAAAGGTAAATAAGATATGCATTCTGACACTTATGCAGAATAACTAGCAGGAAACAAGCTGTGGTCCTTGAAGAAGACATAGAGTACAAATAAGTAAAACAAAATACAGAAAAGGAAAGAAAAAAATAGAAAAAAAAGAAGAATGAGGAGGAATGTCAATGATATGACACGTGGCATGAATACTGTCTCTTTCTGTTATTACAGTAAACAGGAAGAAGTTAGAAATAGAAATGCTTTCAGATAAAGGCTAACATGGGGAAAACAATAGACTGAAGGGAAGACTTGCTCATCTAAAAGACTATCTAACAAAATAACTTGGAAATAACCTTCAGTGTTTTTTACTCGGGTTAGAGTAGTTCACATTGAGGAGAGAAGTCAAAGATGAATTGAATTTGCTCAGGAACAAAATTTCCACTCATAAAAATAGGAGCTTGTACTGGAAAGAAAAAATATATGAAATGTTGGAAATGATCTAGACCAAGTAGCAAAGAGTGGGAGTTCTGAGAGCAAACCTATCTTTGTTTCCTTCATATAAAGTTTTTTTTTTTAAAAAAAAAAGGAAACAAAAAAATAGAAATGGTTAAGATCCAGAAGTCTTCTGCAAATGATATTAAAAGAGGCTATTCTTGTAGATCTATAAAGCCAAAGACTAAGTAATGGCAGAAGAAAAGGAGAAAAGTTTATTCTAACACCCTCCCATGCTGAGCAAGAACACTGAAGATCATATTTTTTCAAAAGCAGCATTTGCTGCAACAGCAGGAATTTTTTTCCAGAAATTAAATTCTTCTTTGCCCCCAGTACAAAGCTGAATATTTTTTCTTGGAAGGCTGGTTCTGAGCCACAACCCCTAGACAGTTAGAAACCTTCTAATTTCCAGCCTAAACTTACTCATAAGCAGTCTATATCCATTTGTGTTTGTGCCATCACTGTCCTTTTGTTTTAATTGTACATCTACATCATGTAGCTATTTGTAGGTTATTTCGTATTTCAAAAGATAATATCATTATTTTTAAGAGAAATCACCAGCTGAGATTCTGAGGATAAAATTAGTTGTTGCAACAGTTGTTTGATCATAAAGTTATTGTCTAAAAAGCTTATGAACACAGTAAGATGTGATTTCACTTCACTTTAGGGGGAAATAACATGCTGTATCTTTTTTATTACTTCTATTTATGACATTCAGTAATGAAATAGAGTTAAAATAATTTTCAGGAAAACAGAACTTCATTTAAGAATAAAACAGACTAGATGAAGTCTTCATTCATTCATTAAAGGCAAGAGCCTATTTTTCAACCCTCAGTCAAGAAACTTGATGAAGTTTTCTTTTGGATCTGGCTAATTGCTTGGCTACAATATTTATCAGTATGACAACTGATAGACAACTGCATAACAACCAGCTACTTCAGAAGCAGATTTGGACAAGTGGATTTTTGAAGGAAGGAAATTGAAAGTGTCAAGCTGAGAGAATGAAGAGTGTCCAGGTCTATGCAAACATACTGTTGAGATTATACTGCTAGGTTGTAAGCCCTTCTGAGCAATGATAGTCCCTTTTCAGGTGCCTGTGAGCATTAACTATCTTTAATGCATTAGTATATAGAAAACCTACATGTTTTCTCTCTTTCCTCTTCAAAGGAAAAATGCAGAGTAAATTTCAGTCTGTCAGAATCTTTAGGAAATATTACAGGGATTTCCCTGCAGCGCTTTCATTACTATGCAGAACAAACTGAAGAGGTGCAAAGCAGTGTATCAGAAATTCTCTTTCTTGGTTGAATGAAACTTCAGATTTACCTTCCTATTCTCATTATTAATTACCTGCAAACCCTCCAAGAATACTTTCTGTGCCACAGCTGGGCACTTTTTTCTCTACCCTCATCTGACAAAAGGTTGGTACTCTGTCAGTGATGAGCTGGTGTCTCATTTCTGTCTATCCCTCTGTTTTTTCTCTTGCGCATTCTGGCAGCGCAGGGCTCTTCTTTATTAACCTTTTCCACCTGAATAAGCCAGAACAACACATGACTTCTGACCTGAAGCAATACAGGCAAGTGAGTAGGCTGGCTATCTATTTGCACTGCCTTTCTACACAAGGTCCTTTTCCTTGGTAGACATAATATACCAGAGATGTATTAGAGATAAGGATAATGTGTCTGTCTGCCTGCTCTCCCTATAGCTTTGGGAGACAAGCAGGGTGAATATGAGAGTGCAGTGGTATGGGCCAAAAGCAATGAGACTCCCACAAATATTGTGAGATATAATGCTGTGGTGAGTATTGCTGTTTGTAATTCAGCTGATAATAAACGTAAACAGGATATAGTAAGAATAAAATGAATCTAAAAGTACTGGTAGCTACTCTGAAGCTTGTATTATTAAAAAAAAAAATCAGAATCAAAGCATTCATTGAAGTCCTGGTTTTCATGTACTTATATTTGGCAATGTTATTTTAATCTCCTGACCTCGTTTTGTTTTTCTGTACTGTTTGTCTTCCCTGGAAATGTTTAACCTGCTAGGTTAAAATTAGCTTTGTGTTATGGAGATACTGTGCTAGGCTACTGGGATTTTTCTCTCCAAACTAACCTGATCTTTATCAGTTATTGCTCAACATCTGCATAGCTCTGTGTCTCTCTTACATCTAAACAACTACATTTGGTAGCTTGCCAGCTGATGGCAACAGTAACTTCAAATAAATTTGAGGAAAGTTTACATCCCACTCAATGTACTTTATTCAAGGCAATTTTTTTTTCAAGTATGCTAAGCCTTGTGGGCTTAATCCTGCAGATGCTTTTAAATAGGCCCAACTGCTAAGGAGTCGCCTCTTTAAAGCATTCTCTGCTTCATGTCTGCGAGACTCCAATACATTCCACAGAGAGGCTGTTGACATTCATTTTCTTCCATTACTCCCACAGAACATGTAAGTTTAAAAAAAAAAAATTGAAAGAATAAGCCTTTTCTGCATGTTAACTCTGTATCTTCCTACCCTCCATACATCAACTTTAATTTTTCAAGTGTCCTTGCCTTCCTGCATTCTGGATTGGCAGCAGAGGCATGTTGAACTAAGGACAACTTTTAGCCTAAATAAGCTGCTAAAATACCTGCTCCACATGGTACTTGTTGTTTCTCCCCTGCAATTGACAAATGAAAAATTATTTCCACCCCATGGTAACTTATGTATAAAACAACTTTGGAAATTAGCACAAAAGTACCTTTATCTTCTGTGAAAACATACTCTGAGAAATTTGTGATGGGATCTTATTGGCACAGTAATTAAGCATGATTGTTATCTTCATGAGCCCATGGAAAAAATCCACTTCTAAAGTGACCCTAAGTCTCATGCCAAATTTAGCTAGTCTTAGAAACATCTCTGTAAACTGACAATTCATTCTTCTATTCAGGCTTTTAATGTTACTACTGGCACAAAAAGGTTGTTATTTAGGGAGTAAATACACTAACAATAAACAGTCTGATTCTTTCTTGATATACAGCTATAGCACTTCAACAGAAATTAAGGATGTTAAAGTTCAAATGCTAACTCTTCTGAAGAAAAGTAGAAGTCTTACATAGGTCATCATCTACATGGATGAACATATTGGAACCTTTGCAGTTCTGTAAGTTCTCCATGCAGTGTGAATTTAATTCAATTGATTTCTGGATAATGAAGAGCAGTTTAAATAAAATACACAGAAGTTTAATTAATACAGACAATAGATTATTTTAATTTTGTCTGGAGTTTTCTATTTTTATTTATGATAAAAATCTGTTTAATTATCGTTGTATGTAGTCTACACGAAATGAAATTAACGTCTGTGTTGTGTATTATTTTGCTTATATAGCACAAACATTTGCAGATGTACACAGTGTTTAAAATAGCTCACAAAATCAAATTGATGCTTGAAACATTGGATACTTTTCTTAGGCAAATAAAAGCAGAAAATACCCAGAATGCATATGTCAATCCTCCTAGAAAATATTCAAATGGACTCAAAGCATACATTGTTACTCATGAAGCATTAAGAACAGATCCTATTCTTATTTTCCTTTTATCATTATTCTTGTTTTTTACAAACATTTTTTATTCCTGTGACCATTTTGGACTGATTTGGCAATCTCCCACTCTTGGGCTGCATGCTTAATCAAACAAGCAATGCTGCAAAAGCCAGCAGGCATGCTGGAATTGAGTTTTGTCACAGTACATACTCACAAGACCGGTTTCAAGGATGCTCAGCAGAAAGGCAAAGATATTAAATGCAATTCGTATAGTGAAGATTTTCAAGTGCCCACATGAAAGTCCTTCAGAAGTGTACAGTTTCAGAAAGCAGCCTTGAGTGTCTAGAGATATTCATCACAAGATACTGTTCTTTGCCTCAGACATTTCCTTGGAGACCCACTTCCTAAGAAGATCAGCCCCTGGAAACTAAATATTTCAATTCAGTGCTTTTCTAGAGTTCTTTCTGCATTCATTCACCAGTGTCAGCTGTATATAAACACCACTAAAACAAGAACAACTAGATGGAAAATCTTCAACTTGTGAGAGAATCATGGAATCATTGAATGGTTTGGATTGGAAAGGACCTTTCAGACCAGCTAGTTCCAACCCCCTGCTATAGACAGGGACACCTCCCTCTAGACCAGATTGCTCAAAGCCCCATCCAGCCTGGCCTTGAATGCTTCCAGGAAGGGGCATCCACAGCCTCACTTGGCAACCTGTTACAGTGTCCCACCACCCTCACAGTAAAGAATTTCTTCCTAATATCTAATCTAAATTTAAATCTAAGTTTAATAATCCTTATAATTTAATCTAAATTTAAATCTAAATTAATCTTCCAATTTAAAATCATTTCCTCTCATTCTGTTGCTACACTCTCTTGTAAAAAGTCCCTCTCTAGCGTTCCTGCAGGCCCCCTTCAGGTACTGGAAGGCTGTTGCATGGTTCCCCCCGGAGCCTTCTCCTCTCCAGTCTGAAGAGCCCCAGTTCTCTCAGCCTGTTCTCTCAGGGGAAGTGCTCCAGCCCTCCAATCATCTTCGTGGCCCTACCCTGGACCCGCTCCAACAGCTTCAAATCTTTCTTGTGTTTGGGGCTCCAGAACTGAATGCAGTACTGCAGGTGGAGTAGAGTAGAGGGCCTGAACCACCTGCTGGTGATGTTCCTTAATTATTTCCAGGAGCTAAGGCCAGGAATGTCAATCTACAGTGTAGGTGAATAGCACTAAGGCCATGCAGAAAGCCCTGTCCATCCAACCCTGGAAGACAAGGCTACTACTACCGCAGAATTCCCATATTTAAAGCAAACGATCAAGTGCATTTTCATAGATATTGAATGATTTCAAGTCTCATGAGAGATGCATTCAGTAGAGGCTTAAGCAAGTCATGAAAGCTGATATGAAGCAAGTATTTTAGCTTTTAGCACAAATTTCCCAGTTCTCATATCGTTCTGATATATCCAGGCCAAGAATTGAAAAGGATGCTGAAGAAGAGTTTCTTTTCCATTTTTTTTTTTTTTTCATTGGAAACAGGCTCATTTTTATAGCAACGTGTCTGATCTCACCATCCAGAGTGGAGAATATCCCAAGGTAACTAGATTCTCTCATGAGATGTTGCAACGGAGTAAATTGAAGTAGATAGAAATTTCATCTTGATTTATGAGAGTTGTCATGCTTTTTTAAAATTAGGGGGCAAACGATCAGGATCTACCACTTGATTTATTATTGGTAGGAAGTCTAAAACTATTGGCACATATTGTCTAGCAGCAATGAACATTACAAATTAAAGTCTGTCTTTTTAGAAAGAGATCAGGAAGACAAGGTTCTGAAGCTCATAGCAATAACAGTATCTGATGTTACATGATGTTACCGATACAGCAGATCTTTTGTGAAAATTTTTGCAAATTGTTTTGAATTTATATGAATTTCAGGAGTTTATGCCAGTAAAAAACAAAACAAAACAAAACACTTGATTTTGTTATTAGATTGCATTTTGAGGGGGGTTGGGTAAGGGGTGAGGTAGCTATCTCTAGAACACTATTTTTCATCTGTCTCATACAAACTGGTTTAAACTTGATACTTCTTTTTGTGTGTCAAAAACATTCAAAATCTTTAAACACCCTCTTCTTGTGCTAATTTGTCATAACTTCAGGGCAACCGATATTTGCTTGAATTTTTGAGGAGAGATTAATTTTCTTATGCCTGATTATTTCCCTGTCATAGCAACCAAGGTTTTCTAAAGGTTACAAACTAAAAAAACATAAATTTCTTATATTATGTTATAAATTGGATTAAAAACATAACTACTTTCTACAAGCTCTACATGAGAGTATTCCTATAAACAGAAATAAAAAAAACCCACAATTGACTGTGGGATTCCCTTGAATGTGCCCTCCTGAGACACATTTTCTGTGCAATGATGTTACCAGTGAGAGTGTAATTTAGTTTATCCTCCTGAGTTAAAATCCATACAGCAAGTTTAAGCATTGCCTGCAAGCAAGCATGAGGAGGAATTTTTTAATGTTGTTTTCCATAACTTAGGAAAGTATTTTAGATATTTTGAAACATTATTTAAGGTTGGAGGAAAGTTTAATACTAAAGAACTAGGCATATAATTCTATGAAAATCTGAAAACTTTAAAAATTAAAGACAAAACAGAAATTTAAGTTTGATATTTTATCCAAGATGGATAATAAATAAAATGTGCTATTAACAGCTGAACATCAAAAGAGATTTTAACATTCATTCTGTTCCAGCTTGCTGAGGCAGCAATTTAGGCACTGTGTACTTTGGATCATTTATTACATGATTCTGTCTTCTATCTTATTCTCCAGTGGCATAACATCAAAATATACTGCTATAATAAATGCAAAATATGTATATAAGAAATATCCTCTAATGTTTTCTGGACTTCTATAAACCTCATAAAACGAAGTCTTTGCACAGACATTTTATCTGCTGTGACAGCCACACTGAATCAGTCCGGAAGATGGGGTCAATAGCATGTTAAGCATTTTAAGCAAAAGAGCAAAGATCTTATTTGTGATTGTAAATAAACCTACTATGTTTCTTGTTTGAAACCACCAGCAGTAAGGACATCCCCATTCTACAGGAAAAACGTATTAGCTTAATGAAGCTGTCCAGAGAAGATATTAAAGTAAAATTATTGTTATTATAAATCCAAGATGGACATTTAGAGTGTAGAGTTAGCCCTTTGGAGTTTTAGTGAATTGTTGTCACAGTGTACAAAGCTGGAAAGAAGTGGCAAATACTGGAGTTTTATCAAAACATTTATCTCAGAGAATATTTTTGAAGTTTAAATGACAACACATAAAAATCTTGATAGGTTAATTAAAGATCAACATTTTGCTCTGAAGTAAATTAGGTGCCTTAAATTGAAAAACAAACAGTGAATGTATTCTGCATGGCAACTGTTTAGCATGTTTGCTGTTTATCCATTAAGAGCTAAACAAACACCATAAAGTATTTTTGTGCAATTTTGATTGATTTCAGTATTCATTTCCTGTCCATTTTGCATGTATTTTCTACAGAGGCTTGAGCAAGCAGGCTTTTTTGGCATCATTTTACAGAATATGTGACATTTATTCCTGTACAAAGGAAATATAGAAACATCACACCTAAGTACAAATCAGATTCAAAAAATAGTTTTTGTGTGATTCAGGGTTTAGTGTAAACACTCAAGAGACTGCAGTCTCTTCACATGGATTAACGCTACCTACTGTGGTGACAGTTTGATGCCTTGAGATACAAGAGGATGTTAAGAGATGCATATCACTTCTAGAAATGGACAACAGCTGCATCCAGGCTTCTCCCTGAAAATGGGTGAGTTCTCCCGACAAGGAGGTAAGAACACCATGCATTGACCCTTACCAGTGAATTCACAGTTTTTCAGTGTTGCAGTGGCTGTGGGATGGGGAAAACTGATAGTCCACAAAAATGTAGAGGTGATAAGCAATAAACAAAAAGCAATCAGAAGCCATGTATCAGACTTTTTTTTTTTTTTTTTTTCCCTCTTCAAGGTCATAGGAATCCTACGTGCAAAGATAGTACAAAATAATGAACGAAAAATTAATTGTGTTTTCAGGAAAGATATTCCATAACAAGCTAATTTCAGAGGCTATGAATTCCTGAAAATTTATGTGCCTAGAAAGGACAAGAAATAAAGTGTTTTAAAATTCCTTAATATTTTTATCTACTGTATTGACTCAAGAGGTTAAAAACCTACCAGAAACTATAATCAGAGACCAGAAAAAAATATCTGGAAATCTGAACTCTTCCACTTCAATTCATGACACTCAGAATTTTATTGAGGTGGACAAATCCCTGATAGAAACTGTTTGCAGTACATCTAAAGGAATAAAGCAAATAAATTCAGGAAATCTAGATATACTCTTCCACATCCTGAAAGCAGAATCAGCTAGACTGGATGAATACATTGCTAATTGTGAATTATTCATCTCACTCTAGCAATCAGTAACATGCACATTAAACATTAAAGACCTAGATTCGCAAGGAGAGTTTAGACTCATAAATACCTCTTCAGGCAACCTAGGCTGACATTTAAATGCTAGTAGTGTTCATCCTTCCTTCCTCTGCTTCCTACCTTTTCATAGATGCTTTAAACTGCAACTTTCTGTTGAAAGACATCAGAATAACTTCCAAAATTTTAGCAGCAAGGAGTTAGCATATACCTGTTTTATTACTTTTCTATGTCAAAGTTCATGTGATAAATGCTCTCTCTTTTCACAGTTCTGGTATCCAATTTTTCATATTACAAGAGAGACACTCTGAAACTCTTTCACTAAAATATTTTAGCGGTAGCTTAATGCCTGGAAACTGGTTTTCTGTAGTCCTACCTGAGTACTAATGTAGGGTGCAGAGTCAGTCTCTTATACTGTCAGTGGTCTGATAAATATTTAGATCCTACACAAACACAAAAATTGACTTCAAAAATATAAATTAGTTACAGTTTCCTTGAATATCTTGTAATATCAGTCCTAATATCAATTCACCTTACAACTTCATGATGGTAAGGCAATTCTGATTCTTTTCTTGAGTGTTAACACTGAGTTTGGTACCACTACTTGGTTTGCAGGGTGTACTAGCTGATATAATGGTTTAATGATTCCCACTAATCATTTTACAACTTGTGGTTCTAGTTCCCCAATAAACAAGAGGGCTGAAATGTCTGATCTGTCATCTAAGGTGTACTTCTACCAACTGTTTGGGAGTGACTTGACTTCCTCACTTACACAAAAGAAGTCTCAAGTTTGTATAGAAGCTGTGGGCAGCAAGGGGAGACTGAGCCTTCACAGTAGACAAGGATTGAGCTTCTGTACATTTTTTTTAGTGCTACTTATGCCCACAAATATATATTAAAAAGGCGTATTTAGGTTGAATATCATATTGATGTTACTTATCTCTAAAATACAGTTGTTATATCTCAATCTTTTTCTCACCCAACCTTTTCCCCTGTTCTAGGGTGAGGATATCTCCCTCAAATATTTTCAGTGTGAATAAAAATCAGTTTTTGGACTGATAAATTGCAACACCTTTTGTGGAGCGGTTTCGGGTTCAAATATAATGACAAAGCTTGTTTATATTTTCTCCAAGTTACATAGAAGGATTTGTACATACATATAAACAAAGCCTCCTTGATTTGCTTTTCTAATATGGAGGTCAGAAATGGGGACTATGGAGGCTAGACTTTCCTGAGAAATTTTCTCTCGTCTTCTCCTTTTGTGTATTTTGGGCTTAAGTCATCACTTAACATGGGTCTGACTTTCATTGTGTGAGCACATCTGTTAGATGACAATAAAAGAAGTGGTAGAAGACAAAAACTCATCAGTTTTTTAAACCTATGCTGCATATTCTTTGTATTATAGATACATGGAAAGTTTCAGTTATAGATATTGACGAGTCTCACATGATTACATTACATAATAAATACTTGAATTATAATAAGCATTTTTAAGTTGACCAAATGCAGGAAAATCAATGGCAAGGCAAGACTCTTCATGTAACTTATACTATTGTCAGACAGGGTATCATGGTCTGGATGGAAAACTAGAAGTATGATGTGACCCAAAACTTCCCTTCAAATTTTAGCAGTTCTAGAATAAGTGTGAAATATTTATTCATATATTTTTAGTCTTCAAAAGGAATTCATATATATATATTTAAATATAAGAGCATTATTTGCTTAAGAAATATACTTTCGGAAGTGAAATAAATATAATACTTGGCTGGATCAACCTACGGACTTCCTCTTATTTGCACAAATAGTTAACCTTTTTAGTGAAGAGAAAACTAAAAGGTAGTCTTGCTTAATTTGAGAACATAGCAATGTTGAGAGCAAAATCCATTCAACAAATTTGTCTGCAGTATTTTCTACAGATATACAGTATATCTAGTATATACACATCTATAGAGATGCAGTAACTGATGGCTAAATTGCAATATCTCTGTCACTGTAGAAAAAACTTACAGTATCACACAAATTGGATCATATTTGAACAAATAAATAACCGTTCTTTTAACAGAAATGCAGTGACAACATAGGCAGTATTTGGTCTTCTTTTTTTTTTTTCTATTTTTAGTACAGGATTAAAATGTCCAAGTAGATATTCCAATTGAAACTGAAAAAAATGGAAGCCGAAAATTTCCAGCTTACCAATCGCAAAATAAATCTCAGTGGAACTGTTATCTTGATGTTACATCAAACTTATTCTGAAGTGGAACATTCACTATATAGGTATTCTAGTAGTTTATAGGAAG